>JXPZ01008441.1:805-21449 GCA_001014575.1 Themira minor
GCGAATTATGATTTCTTTTCGAGAGCTCACCCCAGAGACATTAATTTCCCCAATGGCCCACATTNCCGAATTATGATTTCTTTTTGAGAGGTCACCCCAAACAGAGACATTAATTTCCCCAATGGCCCACATTGGGCTCAATCTGATATCACAGCGTCACTCCGATGATCGGCTTTGCACAGAGTTTACGTTTTGATGAGTAACATGCAACGTCCAGGACATAATGACCACGATGATGGCTTGTAATGGCAAGGGCTGCGTGGTGCAGGGCATGGCATTAAAGAGGCGCAATGTTGCAACAGCAGCAGCAGGATTGCTTACTGAAATAAATGACGGGAAATGTTCGAACATGATTTAGGGCAAGTCTGTTAATTAACACGTAAAACACTAGGGCCACTCCGACCAATCTGAACAACATTGCGCACTTACTTACTCAAACACACCATATTAGCTAAAGCCGAGCTGGCCTTAATGGATGCGGCCGTTCGCATGGTCAACCTCTGTGTTACCCGACGTGCGTGTGTGTGTAATCTTAGTTGGATGTGTTGTTGTTGGGTAATTAGAAAGACTCGTCGTCGTTGGCCAGATAGCAAGGTTTCGTTGTTGTTGTTGTTGAAATACGAGAAAAGCTCCAAGAAGACTTAATCGCTCTAATGGCTAAATGAAAATTGATTGCGTAAACATGTATATATAAAATATTAAAATTCTACCTCTTCCTCTGTTCAAAGGTGAAATTCAAATATCCACATATCCGGGCCGTATCATTGTGACCGAACCGAAGGGAATGGTCCAGCCGCGCATCAACGTCGAGAAGCATTCCATGCGTCATGTCGTCCTCAACGGCCAGACAACGCTGCCGTGCATCGCTCAAGGCCATCCGGTGCCGACATATCGGTGAGTAACGCAACTTTCTTATGCACATCTTTCGCCAATACAACTTGCACGCTGCCCTGGCAGGGCATGGCGGGGCTGGGCTTGGCTGGGCAGGTAGTCGTCGACCCATTTTCAGGTCATCCCACTCACGCGTCAATGCCAGCTCGCACGGTGCATGTGCATGTTATTAATCTCGTTTGCCCGATAAGAAGATGCTTTACATGCAGCATGCGTGCTGGCACACGAGGGGTGCCCGCGGATGGGTATGTAAATTAAGCAAATGGCGAAATCCGCGCGACATTCTAAAACCACCTGAACGCTCGTCGCCGTGCTGGGCTGACCGTGCGGACGAGCCATCTGACGGAAGGGGCGTTGCAGTGGGTGTGGCGATGTATGTGTGCTTTGCATATCTCTTCGATGCACATGGATGCGCTTCCTTGCGCCTCGTTGCTTGCTGGTTGGCATCCTTGTAGCAGCTGCCTTGACTGGACGGGTATGGCTGGTGCAGCAGCCATGCTTGTTAGGTGGACGTTTTTATTTGTTTTTGCGTTTTTCATTTTTCCATTTCCTTTCCTTTTGCGTATTTCCTTTTTATTTTAAAACTAATCCTTCCCTGTGTGTGTGTGTGTGGGTGAGTTGTTTTTTATGGGTTATGTCGTTTTCTGTACTCCCCTGATACGGGTTTCCGGTTCCGCTACATTATTTGTCTTTCTAGCACTGGTAACTACTATGGCGGATGTAATTTTCCATTGTATGCCACAATGTAGCAAATGCAAAATGCAAAAAGTCCATATATGAGTTTTGCGGCAGCTAAGGAGCTTAGGCGTGACTTTCACCACACTGCACGGCCACTTGGGCCACGCTCCGGACCGGCACCGCCACTCGGCACAACTCGCATTCGCCATCCCCACACAGTTTGTTTATCTTGTAGAAATTATTTACTTTAACCTATCCGGGCTACTCCTTCAGCTCCCTCTGCTCCCAGGCAACTTTTAGAAAAGCAAATATCACAAGTTTTTTATTCATGTGGCATTTTCGCTGTTTTTTGGTTACTCATCAGCGAAATGCTGGAAATAATTGCAACGGCGAAGCCCGCACCACACTCGGTGCGGTGTGCTCGCATTTTATTAGGCCAGAATTTCAATAAAATGTTAATATCGTTTGCTTTTCGCCGAACGCAGAACAAAGAAGTGAGCGACGGATGCGCCACCAAGAGAGATTTTTTAAATCTTTTACAAACGTGTGGGGAACGAAACAAACGGAACAAAGTCAGTGTGTAGGGATTTTGAAACTATTTGTCATGAGAAATGTATTCTTTTCTCGCCCTAATAAGTTCGGCATACTGATAACTTTTTCATGTTCTCGCACTGAAATGCACTCTTTTTCGTTTCTTTCAGATGGTTCAAGGAGGAGAACGAACAATTNTAAGTTCTCGCACTGAAATGCACTCATTTTCGTTTCCTTCAGATGGTTCAAGGAGGAGAACGAACAATTGTTGCCGTTGCAATTAAGTGAGCGCATAACAATTGTGTCGGCTGGTCTGCTCAAGATCACCAAGGTAAGTGGCCCGACACCCGTCACACCAGCAATTACTCTGTGGGTAATTCAATGGGCTGAAATTTTCAGGCCCGCCTCGAGGACAGTGGCAAGTATTTGTGCTGGGTGAACAACACGGCCGGCGAGGAGACCATCCAGGTGTCCCTAACAGTGACAGGTATGCAAGGATAACGATGGAAACATGGTCCCAAAATTATATGTATTCGGTGTTTCTATTCCACTCGTATAGCCCCATTGACCGCCCATCTGCAGCCGCAGGTGCAAACCGTGGACGTCGATAAGGATGCCCAGTTCCAATGCATTGTATCCGGTCATCCAGTACATGATGTTAATTGGCTGCACGACGGCAAGCCGATACTGCGTGACAATCGGGTCGAGGTGAGTGGCAGACGCAACCGGGTAAAAGGCATTGCGTCCGTAGCTGTGTGTGCTTCTGTGGATGCATTTGCCTTTGAGTTAAATGCATAGGCGTCGATGGTGATCTTTGTGGTGCGGCCCATAAATTATGTGTGGCACGGCGCACAGATAGACTGCTCCAGCCATATGGTCTCTACTCCGTTGCAAATAACGAGAACGGACATCCTTAGCTTTCAGGCCTTTGTGTGCGCCAAGACAGACTACCCCATTGAAGTTGAGTTGCGTTGCTTTTTGTTGATATGGAACGAGAACTTCACTCTGTGCATTGACGATGAGCGAATGCAACTTGCATTCTTTTTTTTTTCATTGACATAAAGCTGGAAATGTGTTTGAGTGGAGAAGGCTGTAATCCGCTTGCCGCTGGCAAAAATGGGGCCCCCCGTTGACGTGTTCGCAAAGATTATATTTCTATTTACTTGCAGATTCTCACCGACCCACCACGCCTCATTATCAAGAAGGTGCAAAAGGACGATCCGGGCATGTATCAGTGCTTCGTGTCTAATGAATGGGAGCAAATTCAATCGACAGCCGAACTGCAATTGGGAGGTAATTAAAAAACCCAATCATAGGGATGAAATGAAATTCCAACTGACATTGGACAAAACAGTTGCCACAATTTAATGACAATTATTTGCATTTTATTTCTGCTCATGTGTGTTTATATTTCGTCTGCCATAGTCTGAAAATTTCCGTCCGCACATGCTGAAACCAACTGGGAATGGCAATGTTCCGGCATGGTGCTTTTAAAATCTTAGACCGCAAAGGCCAATCCAGTGAATAACGGAAATTGATTGCCATGCTTTATTGGCAAAGTTCAGTAGCATAACATCTGTTAACAATATAGCGTTGAACGCTCTCCGGTCGATCGGTTAGTTTCCGCTTTAGATGCCCGGCGGGGTGGAAATGTTGTAATAATACAAATTTGTAGCCACACTGTTGGCGTCAATTGGCGAGTGTGTGTGCTCGGGTGGTGTATGGCCGTAATGCCATGTTAACATCAATTGTCAATAAATAAAATCCCATGTTGTGCCGGGCCACAAAAGAAACGAAAAATTGTGTGAAGAAATTGTCCTCACATCCGCAACGACCCAGACCAGACCGGACCGCCAGAAATGACCCATGTTGGCTGAACAACAGTGCCACGACCCAGTTTAATCTTAAGCGATATCCGTTCAAGATTTCTATACAAGTATTCTCAGATTGTGTTTCGCATTCATTCTGGGAGCCCCGGGCGCTCGCCATGACGTCGTTGCGAATTTGCCATCATTGATTTCCACAAATCTGATGTGTTCGACAATTCACAGTGGGGACTCATAATGCCTTATATACCATTCACAGATGCCTCACCGGAACTGCTGTATTGGTTCTCGGAGCAGACTCTACAACCTGGGCCGACTGTCTCGTTGAAATGCGTCGCAACGGGCAATCCGTTGCCGCAATTCACATGGCACTTGGATGGATTTCCGGTAAGCATTCGACTAAGAAATGGCAATAGTCTTGTAGCAGTTCCTTNGCGAAGAAATGGCAATAGTCTTGTAGCAGTTCCTTCAGTTCATATCATTTACTACTTTTGGCAGGGGGTTTATGTGTTTTATTTTTTTTCATATGGGTATTTGCGTCAGAAAATCCAAACTTATGAGTGTTTTACATTTTCAATGGAGTACATTATCGATTTCACTTTGGCTTTGTGTGTCATAATCTCCCTTTCTCTTTGTTGGTCCGTATTCTGGTAGATTCCGGATAATTCACGATTTCTGGTCGGCCAGTATGTGACCATCCACGACGACGTCATCAGCCATGTAAACATATCAAATGTGAAAGAGGAGGACGGCGGCGAATACACATGCACCGCCCAAAATGCAATCGGCAAGTAAGTACCGCAAAGGGGCTTCTTTTATTAAAGTATTCATTTTGATCAAATTCAATGGAGAATTTAACTTTGAAAAAGAAAAAAAATTCAATTCAAACGCAATTAAAATTCATTTAATACCTAATATAATTGCGAAATTGTTTTGAATTATTTTTTCACATTTGTAATGCTTTATGATGAAAGTCAAACATGTGAAATAATTGATTTTCAATAAATTTAGAAGGTGAGGAAATTGAATTGATTTTTTTTTTATAATTTTTTCCAGGGTCTCGCATAGTGCGAAAGTGAATATTTACGGNGTTTATAATTTTTTCCAGAGTCTCGCATAGTGCGAAAGTGAATATTTACGGTTTGCCGTACATACGAGAGATGCCGAAAATCACCGGCATTTCCGGTTCCGACTTGATGGTGAAATGCCCGGTGGCCGGTTATCCGATCGATAAAATCCACTGGGAGCGAGGTGAGTGGCCCGATCCAATGCGCGGCATTCGAAATTGTCGGTGAACATTTCTCTCGATATTTATTGCCCACACAGATGGTCAGACGCTGCCGATAAACCGCCGTCAACGTGCCTACAACAATGGCACTCTCATAATCGAGCAGCTGCAGCGTCTGGAGGATGCGGGCACATACACCTGCATGGCCCAGAACAAGCAGAAGCAAACGTCCCGGCGCAATGTGGAGATCCAGGTTTTAGGTAAGCGCTCTCTCGCTTTCAGGCAATTAGCAGGGCCACAACAAACCGCCACAAAATGATATGTAACCTAACGGAGCGGAACGGTATCAGCTTGACGACGATTCACGTAAAAATGCGATAAAACATACACAAACTCCAACCCTCCGGAGAGACGCAAAAAAAAAAAACAAAATTAATATCGTCAATCTGCTGTGGTGTGGTGGATCAGAGCTTCGTTTGAAGCGAGCCTTTAAAAGGGGCGAAAGGTAGAAATGCCAACGCCAAAGGACTTGACAATATATCTCCGTCACACCGCCCCTCACTCATGCCCCCCAAACTCATNCTCTCCGTCTCACCGCCCCTCACTCATGCCCCCCAAACTCATTTCATATGAAAAGTAAATGCATTACAGTCAGAGAGGCACACAAAACCAGCGCAACGCGGGGTTGCGGTGGGGCTCAGCTGAGAAATATCAACTTAACTCAACTCACAAACTGAACTCGAGTCGAGTCGTCCGGGCTCCCATTCAACTTGAGTACAGTTTCAGCATTTTAATAAGCGGCAAGTGACTTTATTATCGCAGTGTCATCTGCATTCCTGCAACGTCCTTATGCGGGATGACATCAAGACACAAACACTTTACTCACAGCATCTACGGCTGTGTGTGTGTGTGTGTGTTTTTGTCTGTCTTCCTGCCAGTAGTCATAGAAAAGTTGACAAATTATCCTCGGCGCTTGTTTCGGTGTGTGTGCGTTGGCTTTTGTAATTATAATTCAGTGATAGGTCTGAGCCGTATGCGGGCCCAGACCGGCCCTTTTGTTTTCCAAGAAAACTTTTCACCCAAACAGCAAAAAACCCAAATTGAAGCTGTTGCAGCCGCTGCAGTGCAAAGCGTGCAAACAATACCGCACGAAGCGTTGACTTGCTCGTCTCGCTGTCGTTTTTTATTTCCCTTGAATAGCTTGGGCCAGTCGCATTCGGTATGTGTGAGCGTTTCGTAATTTTCTTTTATTTTCGACTATTACTTTTTTTTGTGCGCACTTTTGTTCAGTTTTTGTTTTTGTGACGAACAAAAAAATTTAAGAATTAATAATCCTGAAGTGAGCTCTCGGTTCATTGAACCCCACTTGGCTGATGCACATTTCTAGCTAAAGATGTGATGCATTGCCATACAAATTGAAATGGTGCCGCTGTGTAAAGTGTGCATTGTAAGGGGGGAACACGGCTGTTAACATCCATTCAAATATGCAGAAGTATTGAATAAATGGGACTTGCCTCAAAGTAAACGGGAAAAACGATGACTTCAGCGTCGGGAATCAGCCTCGTGTGTAACTTGAGTCAGAATTTTGACTTCTTATTGATATAAATGGGTCAAGTCCCTAATGTACGTACGATGTATGTCGAAATTCAAATAGGTCACAAATTCCGATACGCTCTCAAAACAATTTCAAATTTTTATTGGATTTTTAAAAATTTTTTACCACTCTTAAGCAGTGATTGGAACAAACGCCACACGAATTAGGGATATTTCTCTATGCAAAACCAAAAGCACANTGAATTGGGGATATTTCTCTATGCAAAACCAAAAGCACACGATGACGATTTTTTTGTATTGTCATTTATTTTGTTTGATGTTAATGTTCTTTGAAAATTTCGAATCCACAGCCGATTTTTCGCAGTTTGTTTGTTTTCATTGTAATGACAATGGAAAAAAACAATTAAAAGAATTAATTGAAATGAAATGGGTGCGGGTACTAATGAATGCATCGGCAGCACAAATAGCGAACGCTAGTGAGCGCAGCAGACAAACCGACACACAAAGCTAAGCAAGTCATTGACTTTGGGAGGCGTTTTAATTTGCCGTGCCCTCCTTCAAGCCGACACACTGATTTACGGTCGACTAAAACAATAGCAATGGCGTTAGAGGCACTTGCATTTGAGAACTAACTAAACAATGGCCGTGGAAAAGGGGACAATAGGGAAAATGCCTTTTTAATATTTCGTTTTGATTCTATGTACTTGTAGTCCCACCAAAAATCATGCCCATCCAGGCCATGACCAACATGCTGCGCGAGGGAATGCGTGCCGCGATCTCATGTCAAATTCTCGAAGGCGATTTGCCCGTTAGTTTTCGTTGGGAGCGCAACGGTAAGCCACTGATTAGTACCGGGTAAGTGCAACACGATTGAGCCAGCTAATGTCAGGATAGTGTTAAGCAAGCCCCCCAAACCCCTTGGTGTCAATAGGAATGAGGTGTTCCGTCGCCTGGACGAGTATTCGGCCAGCTTGGTCATCGAGCACATCACATCGGAGCATTCGGGTAATTACACCTGCATAGCAGGCAATGTGGCCGGCACCGAACGTTTCACCGTGCCGCTCACGGTCAACGTGCCCCCCAAATGGGTGCTGGAGCCGAAAGACTCGAGCGCCCAGGCCGGCCAGGACGTACTGTTGCACTGCCAATCGGCGGGCTATCCAAAACCAACAATCACATGGAAGAAGGCCATCGGCCCCACNCGGCTATCCGAAACCGACAATCACATGGAAGAAGGCCATCGGCCCCACACCGGGCGAGTACAAGGATTTCCTGTACGAGCCGACCGTGCAGTTGTTCGCCAACGGCACGATCTACTTCAAGAAGATCAGCAAAGAGTCGCAGGGGCATTTCCTCTGCGAGGCCAAGAACAACATTGGCAGTGGGGTCAGCAAGGTGATCTTCCTCAAAGTAAACGGTAAGTGAGCCAAAACATAACGGGATATCCAATAAATTGCCCCATCGTTTGCGTTTGCAGTACCCGCACATTTCCAAACAAAGAGCAAACAAATCTCGGTGGCCAAAGGCAAGCAAGTGCACGTGCAGTGCAGTGTGCAAGGCGACAATCCAATTGATATCAAATGGAAAATTCAGGCCACTCAACAGTACCTGGACGAGTCCCTGGATTCGAGGTAAGTCAATTAGGTTATATTTTGCCTAACCCCTTCGGACAAAAGGAGAGTGTGGAAATTAAATTGTCATTTTTGTTCGGCATCGCCGTATGCCTTTAACTTTTGGTACACTGCTTTTTCTTGTTTCAGGTATACCATACGTGATCAGGTGCTGGACGACGGCATGGTGTCCGAACTGGGCATTACGCATACGTATCGCCAGGATACGGGCATTTATATCTGTCAGGCGAGCAATGCCTTCGGCCAGGTTAGTCCCACCCCACATATTCCATTCATCTAGCTCGGGATGGCCATCCAATCGCCTATCTAGCCATCCATCTATTGAACAATCTAAATAAAACCCCCCGCCCTATCACAATCATGGCTTCACTCCAACAATTTGCATGCAGATGGCATTTGCTTCATATGTGAAGCTGCCCCTTTCCCCTCTCACTCTGGCACGCTGAAACCATTTTTTGTCCGTTTGCCTCGGATGTTGTGTCCTGAATGGCATCCATTTTCCATTTTCATTTCCAAATTGGAACTCAGTTCAAATGGACACGAGACAACAGCAGACTCAATTGCCTTTGAGAATACGTTGTATTGTCGTCTTTATCACCCCCCGACCCTAGTTGTTTCCTTTCACCACTTTCCTCCGTTTTTGCCAATTTCTTCTCGGACTCAGGTGTAATTGCTTACGTCCCAAATGAAACTGTTATTTAGGTTTTTTGTGGCACTCAGTGATTAGAGTACTAATAGTTTCTTCTGCCTTGTGACGTCTCTTTTTCTCTCTCTTTGGTGTAGGACGAAATGTCAATACAATTAATCGTCCAGGAGGTGCCCGAGCAGCCGAAAAATCTACGCATCAATTCCCAACAATCCCGCAGCCTGCAGCTGACATGGAGCCAACCGTTTGCCGGCAACAGTCCCATCGAGGAGTATCACATATTCTACAAACAAATTTCCGGTGGGTATTTTTCGTTTGGGCTTTTTTATGATAGCAACAACATTTTTCAATTTCCTCTCAATTAGCTATGGATTAATTACTTTATGTATGTGTATTCTGGTTGAATTTGTTGCCCTTAGTTATTGTTTTTCATAATTTCCCCATGAGTCTGAAACATTCGTTGTGCGATTTTTTTGGTCTCTTAAAAGAATTTTTCGTTTCCCATTTCCAGATATTTGGCAAAATGCCNTAATTTTTTGTTTCCCATTTCCAGATATTTGGCAAAATGCCGAGCATATCACCATCACAGGTGGCCAAACTGTAGTGAACATTCAGAATCTNCATCACCATCACCGGTGGCCAAACTGTAGTGAACATTCAGAATCTTCGCCCCGCCAAAGCCTATCACATTCGCATGTCTGCCGAGAACAAGCTGGGCTCGTCCGAGTACTCCGAAGTAGTGCAGGTGACCACACTTGAGGAGGTGCCGTCGGGTCCGCCGCTGAATGTCCGTGCCGATGCCAAGAGCTCAACGGAAATATCTGTGACATGGGATGCGCCCGAGCGTGACCACTGGAACGGCATACTACTCGGTTACTATGTTGGCTATCAGATGTCCATTTCGCCCGAGGACAAGGAAGTCAATCCCACTCAGGGCTTCAGTTTCAAAACGGTCGAAGTACGTTCCCATTTCGGCGGCGAGACGGTGCTCACGAATCTGAACAAATTCACTCAGTACCATGTCATCGTCCAGGCGTACACGAGTCAGGGCAGTGGGCCGCCCAGCAAAGAGATTGCCGTGCAAACGCTGGAGGATGGTAAGTCATGGCGTGGACCACGGCACCCCGATACGCAGATTGAAAATGAAATTATCTCATTTCGTTTGCACAGTGCCGTCGTCACCTCCAGAAAGTCCACAGTGCGATGTGCTCGGCTCCAGTTCGATTTATTTGTCTTGGTCGCCGCCGGACGTCGAAGGACAGAACGGCAAAATCAAAGGATACAAGGTGTTTTATATATCCGTTGATGAGTTGTACGGTAAGTGCTGATGGGATGGAGGCGTGACCGCTTTCGGTATTTCCACAACTGCCAGNGGGTGTGACCGCTTTCGGTATTTCCACAACTGCCAGGCTGAGTGTTTGCTCAGTAAATTGCATTCGGCGGCGCCATGAGACGAGCCGGTTTTAAGCAATCCATTAAATTTTAACACCTCCCATGGACTTAATTTGCTTACCCTTGCATATGCATATTGAGGCAGTTTCCTTTACGCTGTACTGTCTGCTAAATACATGCCATTTACCCAACCCCCTTTTATGTCTTGGCCATTTTTTTTAGAAACGGATCCCGAGGTTGTGAAANGCTTGGCCATATTTTTTTAGAAACGGATCCCGAGGTTGTGAAATCGACCAATCAGTATGTGACCATTGAGAATCTACGCAAATACACCAATTATACGGTGTGGGTGCTGGCCTACACGAAAATGGGCGATGGCAGCAAGACGAAGGCCTTCCATTGTCGCACTCACGAGGACGGTAAGTCTCAATCCCACCCCCACGAAACGACATTAAAGTAACCCATTTGCTGTTTATGTGGCGTGTGGCCATTTAGTGCCGTCGGCACCGCAAGCCATTAAAGCAATACCGGCATCGAATACGAAAATAATCATCTCCTGGATGCCGCCAGAATTCCCCAATGGCGATATTGTAAGTACATACATGTCATTACGGCACGATTGCTCACACCGATTCCACTGACCTCCACAGACGGGCTACACGTTCTACATGTCCATGTTGGAGGGTGGCCGCGAGGAAGGCACCCACAAACGTATACTCGGTCCGTATGTGGAAATGCACGAGACTCAACGGACCCAGGAGTCGGCCACCTATCAGTTTTGGTTGACAGCGTCAACGAAGGTGGGCGAGGGTGAGAAGACCCAAGTGGTGACGGTGCCGCCGAACAACAAGGTGCCAGCTCGTATTGTCTCCTTCAGTCAGCGCATTATTACACCGTGGAAGGAGAACCTAGAGTTGCCTTGTCGCAAAGTGGGCTCGCCGGCGCCGGTAACCATTTGGCGCCAGGACGGCCACAACATGGAGACGAGTTCCCGCAAAACAATCGCCAAAAATGGCACGCTGTACATTCGAGAGTGCCAATCGACCGATGCCGGCAACTACACGTGCAGCGTGGAGAACACCTGGGGCAAGGCTGAGATTGTGTACAGCGTTGTGGTGAAAGTACCGCCGGAAGCTCCTAATCTGACGGTGGTGAACACCTACACCGACAGCCTGCATCTGGAGTGGCTGGACAACAGTCACGGCGGCAGTCCCATACTTGGCTACGTCATCAATTACAAGCGCGACAACGGGGACTGGGAAGAATTGCAGGTGGACGCCAAGACCACGTCTCATCTGTTGAGCAACCTGTGGTGCGGCACACGCTACCAGCTGTACATAACGGCCTATAACAAAATCGGCACCGGTCTGCCCTGCGACATTGTCAACTCGTACACGAAGGGCAATCCGCCGGTCCAGCCGAAACACTCCCAGATGATCACGAACAACTCGACGAGTGTGACTTGTTGGCTGGACTCGTGGGGAGACGGTGGCTGTGGCATTTTGTACTTCATGATCGAGTCGCGCGTGTACGGGCGATCGCAGTGGAGTGTCGTCTCGAACCACATACCGCCTACCGAGCGAATATACACCGTTAGTGAGCTAGTGCCGGGCACCAAGTACCAACTCAAAGTTACTGCCCACAACAATGCCGGCTCTACCACGGCCGTTTATAACTTTACGACATTGTCGCCACAGGGCAGTAAGTTATTGCAAAGNTAAAGTGTTGTTGGACAGCGCACACCGAGCTAAAGCATTCCCTTTGCAGTANCAAAGTGTTGTTGGACAGTGCACACCGAGCTAAAGCATTCCCTTTGCAGTAATATATTCTACGGATCACGCGAATCCAGTGTCGCACATGAGTGACAGCCCATTCTATGCCAACTTCAAAGTCCTGCTGCCAGTTTGCCTGTCCATGTTTATGCTGTTGGGCCTGATAGCCGCGGTGCTGCTAATACGCCGAAGAAGTAGGGAAATTTCAACCCTTCCTTGTATTTGATTGAATATTTTTCTATTTCGTTGCAGAAGTGGGCAATCAGGGGCGCTTGGCCACATCGTCGATGTCCGAGTCTCCATCTTTGGCGAATTTGCAAAATAAACAGAACCGGGATCAACANGTCTTTGGCAAATTTGCAAAATAAACAGAACCGGGATCAACAATATTTGGCCGTGCGCTGCAATCCGGGTGGCGGTCCGCCTCGTGGTTCCAACTCCAATGATTCGGGCAGTTTCGGCAAGGCCGAGGGCAACGAGTACATCGAGGACATCTGCCCGTATGCCACGTTCCAGCTGAACAAGCAAACGTACAGTGAGAGCTCGTACAGCGGCAACGTCTACAGTGGACCGTACCACTCAGTGCGTGGCTCTTTTGTTTATCACGATGTAAAGCCAGAGAACTACCATGTAAGTTCGAGAGGAAAAATGTACCCACAAGGAATGCCATTTCACACTTTAATTGTCACACCTAGTCCAAGGAGCCCGAGTACACGAAAGTGCGACGAAAAGTCGGTCGTCTGCGGGATCCGCACTCAGAGAGTCAAGGTACGTGCACAACCACGTCTAAGTAATGGCTAGTTGTAAACGATGAGCGAAATTGTTGTTGCATTACTACCGCATCACCTATCGAACAATTGCGAGCATCACCTCATTGACCCAACCAAACCAGATACAAACTCACCCCCCATCCACATATTGACTCCCCATCCACTCCCCAACCCATATAGGGCCAAAATCAGTCAGGCAATCAATTTCAGTTACATTGCATAATTTTCACATATTTTTGAATTTTTATACCATCATTACAACTTCATCTAAAACGAAAACAAAACTCCATCAAATCGTACTCGTACGTGTTTTTAGAATCGGACAATCCAGGTTCAACAGATTCCGAGGTAAGGAAAATCCTAACGCTTCACATACCAATTACAGAATATGACACACTCGGCTCGGAGTCCGACAACGATGTGTCTGCACGCGCTCTCAACTCGGCCAAATATCGCTCCCAACGAGGTAGGCCCCACAATTACCGTACCCCCAACATATAGTGTATATCATCTGTCCCCACAGACACCCAAGACGAGACATCGTCTTCATCGGAAACCACACCGACAAGCATGTCGAGGAAGTCAAAGCCGCCGTTTGCCACACGAAAGACCGGCAAATCCAGCTCAGCCACTGGCACGGGCACCGGCACGGGCAAACGTCATGTGCGCAGCTCCAGTGGCTACTCCAGCCACAACGAAGAGACCACATTCAGGTATTGCCCATGAACCCATTGATCAATTTCCGTGTACTCACGCTATCTCTTCGTTTTCCCAGTATATCCAACTATCCGGCAAACTATCAGGANTTGCACCTATTGATCATTCTCCGTGTACTCACGCTATCTCTTCGTTTTCCTAGTATATCCAACTATCCGGCAAACTATCAGGATCACATTAATCCACCGGCACGTTTCTCCGATACGACGGAAAAGTCGAAAACCCAAACTTCGCCGCGGGTGCGCACCAACCAGAAACTCCAGCGGGAAACCTTTCAGATAAATGTCTAAAGGCAATCATCAAAATCGACATGCAGCGTGAAACTGAAATGCTTCAAGGGACAACAAAAAAATATTCTATTGAGGTTATATCAATTTAAATTTTGAAAAGGGAACGATCGCGGCTTTGCTATATTTTCAAACATTTTTAAATAATTAATTGAACGGGTTTTCCGGGTTCCCTTTAACTGGTTGTCGGTTCNCATTTTTAAATAATTAATTGAACGGGATTTCCGGGTTCCCTTTAACTGGTTGTCGGTTCGATTAGAACTCTAGTGCCAAGTATTTGTTCATTTTGAAATTTCAAACATTTTCCGGAATGGCTCACTTGGCCTCATTGTACATATGTGAGCATTAAGAAGTCCTCAGTGGAAAGCAATTCACAAATTGCAAGAAATTCTCATAGAACTTTCAAAGTTGGAGCTTAAAGAAGACTTTTTTTGTCCTTGATTTCCTTATAGTGGCATTTTAAACAAATGAAATAACATATTCAGAATTTCTCGTTGATACACACAAAAAAAACATGGCCAAAATATTTAAGATTTATGAAAAACCCAAAAAATGCAAATTTGCAAACTCCTTAAGAGGAATTCAATGTTGTGTAAAATGTATGAAAGAAAATTTACTCCTAAGTCTACCATACAAGTACACCTTATTCTTCCTCGGGCAAATTTGTTGTAAAAATTTGCCTCCACATATTACATACATGCAACAACAATAAAGTATTAGTATTATATTGTATTGAATTAATAGGGATAATGCAGCAAAATGTGACGTTCAAGGGACATTCGAAAACTGTCTTTTAGGCTAGAAACGAAGCAAACGTCTCGGTGCTGAGTTAGATCGAAGAAATTGAAGGGTCGGTCAGAATACAAAACAAGAATATTGAAAATTTAGCAATCATTGTTTATCCAGAAACCATTTAGAATTTAGCAATGAAGGAATGAATGGAACGATTCCGAAGCGTAAGGAATGAATGCCGACGAAAATTTGTTCAATNTGAATGGAACGATTCCGAAGCGAAAGGAATGAATGCCGACGAAAATTTGTTCAATAATTTATGTTATTGTTGTTGTAAAATTTGTAAACACACATACATATATGAAATGCATGTGGCAAGCGAAACCCCCGGACATCAATGTGGAAGAACTTGTTTGTTTTTTCACCCGCATTTGAACGTGTTGTGGCCCCGAACCCTCAACTGAACTCCCGCAGAAACGCAGAAAACAAGAGACTTATGACTTATTTTATAGATGAGCAAGAAATTTGTGTTGGTTTTTTGTATTTTCCGTGAAATTGTGTGCATTTATTTTGTATCTACAATTTAATAAAGTATTATTTTGTGATTTGCCATTGCAAATCAACGAATATCTCACAAGAATTCTGGAAACGTTGGTTATAATTTAACGCCATGCTCGGCCCATTGTTAGTCAGAACATGCCATGCCCCCTTCCCTCCCCACCCCTAAGTGTTAGATAGTTGTTTAGTTATATATATATATACAATACAAAATACATCGTCTATATTAATGCATACATAAATAAAATTCATTCAAACATATAAACATATGTAATACGCATACGAAATTAATCTCAAAACTAAGGAATTCCAACAAAATACAATAAAGAGACAGGCCAGCGTTGACCACACCAAACTTTAAAGTATTTCAGTCATAAAACTACACCTTATTCGAAAACAATGCCGAGCTACTGTAGTCATAAGTGGAGCGGAAGAACACTGAACAAAATTTACAAAATATTAAAAAAAAATTCAAAAAAGTTCTAAGGCATACCAAGGCAATCGGCAAGCCGTTCTACAAGAAAGTTACAAAAATCCGAGAATAGTCTTTAAGTAAAAATAAATCATTTGAAATTGGCATCTCTGATCTGACCAATCTGAAAATTTTTTCAATAATATGAAATTAAGCCCAAATTGTCTTTATTAAAGGCCNTAAGGCCGGTGGCAGTCAGACCACTGGGTCACGAGCCAAACGAATAGTTACCAATATTNAAAGGCCGGTGGCAGTCAGTCAGTGGTCACGAGCCAAACGAATAGTTACCAATATTGAAAACGTAATGTAAGAATGTACTGTAATCCTTCAAATTTTGGTTGTAAAACTCACTCTCTCTCTCAACTCTTCAATTTTCTAAAAACAAATACATTGCAAATTCCCTTCATTTTTTCGTTTTCCGTAAACTTTCGTTTGTGGCATTGCAAACACAAAAACCACGACCACAAAACTATTAACGTAATAAATACTACTACTTTACAGAAAATAAGTGGGAAATTAATAAAAATAAAATTATAATTGTCATCATTGGAATGGCAAATGTTGGGGGCACTTTTCTCTGTGTAAATCAGAAAACAAAAAATGAAAACACACAAATTAAAAAAAGGGAAATCAATCAATAAATGTAACATGAAATAAAGAATATTACAGCAAGCAAAAATACAAAGTGTTTTATTTTTTTAAATCAATACATTTTAACATTGCCTTTCAAATAATCAACAAGTGAGGAAACCCCAAACAATTCAATTTCAATTTTACAAATTTGTATTTAAAAGAACGGGAATTTGTATTTAACATTATCTGACCCAAAATTGTGTTTTAAGCCTTCACGACTTCGAGAACTTTTGAAGTACACAGTTAAAGCGAAATCCTTTTGCCCATATAAACCAAATTTTTAAATTTTTTGCAAAATTTATCAAAATGTCGAATTTCACTCCACAAAACCATATATTTCAAAATACTTATAGGGGCACTCTTTTTCCTTTCTTGAGTATGCCCAAAAAACCCTATTTTGGACTAACTTCTCATTTCATTCCGCTTTTTGTAGAAATGGACACAGTTTCCATTTTCAGAACCAGGGCGCTTGATAAAACACAAAGTTCCCCTTAAATATTTTTCCCTGAAAAAGGAAACATTGAAACACTCATACATTGTTCTTTTTTCTTTGCATATATATACATAAATACATATAACGTTTACAATTGCAGCCACACCGGTTTACATTGGACTTGTCCACAAATTAACAAAACATTTCCATTGGAAAGTCTTCACATACATATCTACTACATACGTACGTACGTACAGAACCACACAAACTCGAATAACACACGGTTTAAATCATATCAAATTCATTCGTTATACATTTTTTTACTTACAACAATTACACACAAAAAACAAATAAAAACAATTAAACACTCAATTTCTTGTTTGGTCATATGCAAAACCTAAATAGTTCAACTTATTTTGGACAAATCTTAAGGAAACGTTTGGGCATTCTCACACATTTTTGTTTGAAGTGTGACCTCTGAACATTTGACTTTTGCAACGATTGTCTTTTAACGCAAGCACATCCACAACAATAATGAAAATGATAAATATATATAATTCAATGGGAGCAAATAGTGGGGTTGCTCTCGAATAATCATAAGATGTTAACATTTGAATATAGTTTCTTGTTGTTAGAATATTTTTGGAATTTTTTTTTTCATTTCACATGTTTGGCTTAGAGTCTAAAGATTGCGTTGCTAAACAGCCATTACAAATATACAAATATACATAAATATATTTCAGCTTACACTTAAAAAGTATGTGTGTACATGAATGAATGTGTGGTGTGTGTCGGTATAGAGTCGGCATCTTTGCAACTTAAAGCTAATTGAAAATTGTAAACATTTCGGTACTTCGACCATCGGGAAGAATAAAGACGCTCAAAAAAGCCACCACGGGAAGAGACGGTTACATGGAGTCGAAGACGTGGGCGGCGCAGCTACGACGATCAGAACATAATCGGCTTGTCTTTGCATTGGTCTATCACGTACCCGGTGAAGCGCTTCAGGAACTTTGGATACTCGCGCTTGTAGACGGCGCGTAACGCAGAAGCCGGTGCCCATCCTCCCGGATTCACTGGAAATTCAAGCGTTTTATTTGATAATTCAATTGGAAATTGTAGTGCCCTCGCGCGATACGTNTCCCGGATTCACTGGAAATTTAAGCGTTTTGTTTGATAATTCGATTGGAAATTGTAGTGCCCTCGCGCGATACGTACCAACAGAGCAGTAGGTGATCTTGCATGTGAGGTCCTCACGTTTGATGGGGTCCGTTTTGGAGCAGCCGGGCGGCAAATGCGTTTGGCATGCCAGTATTACTGTCAAGAAAATGCGCACACACTTGCCGTTCTTCGACTGAAACAACAACAATAGCATTAGTGATATGTCTAGCGATTGGAGTGAAAGAAACCCACCTCTTGCTTTGAGTAATCGGNAGCATTGGTGATATGTCTCGCGATTGGAGAAAAAGAAACCCACCTCTTGCTTTGAGTAATCGGTGGAATTGTTGCAGACAATCCATGTGTCGGCGGCGCCCTCCTCGAGGCCATCGTCGATCTTGTGCATGTGCGACCAGAACAAGGCGTCCCGCTGGCTGGCGGGCCACACACGCTTGTGCGTCTGCAGGAACAGCAAGGTGTCCGCCGAGATTTTCTCCAGTATTGTGCAGTCCTCGAGGGTGGCTACAAAGAAAGGCCCGAAATTTAAGTACGCTCGTTTTGTATGGCCAAACTCAAACTCACTCTCCCAGTCGTTGCGGAACTCGGGCATGAAGAAGTAGTGGCACATTTCGCGTGCGGTCACACCCTTGACCGTGTGGTACGCCTTCAGGGGGTCCATCACCATGCCGTTCACCTCCTCCTCGCGTTTGTACATTTTGATTTCGCCCTCGTCGGCAAATATCTGCCAGCCGTTGCCGCTCTGGCCGACACCTTCGCGGGCATAGTGCAACTGCTCTTTGCATACACGCTCAATCTGTTGGGGAAGCGGAAGGAGAGTCAATTAAAGGGTAATGCATTTTGCAGCAGCGCACGAATGTTGTTTTTGTGCTTACCTCCGGCCACAGGGTGTGTGCCTTGGCCTGAGCGCCCGTGCCGAACTCGTCGACGCTCGCCAAGCCCTCCGGCTGGGCCTGGTGCGGCACATTGACCAGCGTCTGCGAGTGCTGCGATTGCAATTTCAGCTTGACGCGTATCTGCATGTCCTCCTCGATTTTCTCCAAGCCCGTTTCGACGGCATCGAAGAACTCGTCCTCCGGCAATGTGGAATGCGGACCCTCCTGCAACCGGAAATTGCGCATTAAATTGAATGCTTTTCATGTTCGTTTTCAATCTCACGCTTGCGATCGCGTTCCTTCGCAGGCGGATGCTGTTTTCGAAACGGAAATTTTGTAAATATCCCCCCCTCCCTCTACCCTACCCTTTTTCATTTCAATTGAATACCAAATAAACAAACCAATAAATTGAATTTAATGCAAAGGCAAAACAAAAACAACAAATTTTTGAAATGCCTCGCTGTCCAACTCCGGTAGTCGTGCAATTACGTGACTAAAATAATTTGTTGAAATGCTCGCAGATAGCATCGCCAAGCCATGTGGGTGGGTATAACCGGCGACACACACGCACACACACACACACACGCGCCCACCCCATTTGGCAGTCCTCATTATGTATGGGCATTGCCCAACCCAAGCCTACCCAACTCGGGCCGAACCGTCGAAAAAAGTCAACGTAAAGCTTCTCAGCTCTGGTGATTCTCTTCGATCGTTCGATCGGTGGTCAACTTGTATGAATACGTAATGGCTGGTAGATATATTGCTCGTCCACTAAAGATTCAAATTTTAGCGGCACATTTTATGTGTGAAACAATAAAAACCATTACAAATAAAAAAAACACACTAAAATGACGCAATTGGCCACAACGCACATGCATGGACAGTACAACATTATAATTACCACTTTCAACGAATTTCAATGAATTACGCAAATCAAATTGAAGTTCACCACAAATTCTATGGACTAACTGAAATTATGTGTTGTTGCGCACCACGATGGCCCACTTAACTACTTTACGGCTAAATAAAAATCATTGACGCCTTTGAAAAGCATTTCCCGGGGTTACCGGGAACTGCCCTAAAATGAACCCAAAACACTCGATTATTTGCTTACTTTTCACACCTGTTAATATTGAAAATGGGACTAAAATTCGCATACTTAATTCAATGTAGACCCATTGGTTAGTTTGTCCTACACAATGNAAAATTAGCATACTAAATTCAATTTAGACCCATTGGTTAGTTTGTCCTACACAATGACAAAGTTTTTTTTGTACTTATATATTGGCACCAAATTGGGATTAGACCCGCCTAGGGATTCTGGGCCCTCACCTAGTGGCCCCCATAAAACTTTAGGTATCAAAATATCGTCCAAAACAATCAATTTTTTAGTTGTAAACTTTTTTGCGTAACAGTTGTAACCATGGACTCTTTGGTTACTAAGTAATGGCAAAATCTGAACAAACTTCATTAAAAAAATACTTGTATAAAATAATTTTTTAAGTTATCATTAAATATTTGTTTCTAATTAGTTGACTCGGTCAAATGTGGGGTTATATTATAAAAGTGACTGTATCTTACAGATTTTTGAANTAAAGTGTCTGTATCTTACAGATTTTTGAAATCTTTGAANAATTTTATGTGTTATTTAATGTTATTAAGTACCACACTTATACAATGTAAAAGCTTATCAGTGCCCATATAAAATTAAAGAAATATTCCTGTTTAAAACAGCCAACACATTGTTTCTAATTAGTTGACAACAGCTGTATTTCAAAATTTGAATAATTTTTAGACCGAACTAACGAAATCACCTTTAAAGCTTTTTTGGCGATTTATGAA
>JXPZ01008467.1:0-10431 GCA_001014575.1 Themira minor
ACTGTTTCAAGAAGCAAGAAGTTGAATGAACTGTTAAAACGTTGAGGCACGTGTACACTTACACTTTGGTTTTGGATCACCGGNGGTTAAAACGTTGAGGCCCTTGTACACTTACACTTTGGTTTTGGATCACCGGCGATTCTAAACGATATGGAGAACGGATCACCGACGGCGATCTTCATTTCCTGATCGGGACGTGACAAGAACAGCGGTGGTCGATCCTCTTTGGTGTCTCCGGTGGAGACGTCGACGCTGGCATGCGATTCGATGCGACCGAAGGCGTTGGTGGCGCGACACGTGTACGTGCCCTCGATTTCGGGGGTGGCATTCATGATGGCCAGCGTGTAGACGCCGCGCTCCATGAAGGTCTTCACGTTCGGCTGGCCGGCCAGCGACTGGCGTTCGCGGTACCACTGCACATCGACGGGTGTGTTGGTGTGCATGAACTCGGCCGATATGGCCACAGTGCCGCCGGGACAGACGGTTTGATTGCCCAGTGGCGCCAAGAAGTGCGGCTTGTTGGGGTCGCGATGGAAGAAGCCATGTGTCTTCTCCAGTGTGAACCGTTCGCGGCCCACGAAGTCCACTTGATGGGTGATCTTGTTTTCGGCCACTTCATTGCGCGCCACACAAGCGTACAGGCCCGAGTCCTTCTCCGTGGGATTGCTGATGACCAGCTTGGAATAACCGTCCGCCTGGTCGATCTGTTGGTATTTGTCGTCGTTGACGAGCATGTCGTTGCCCTTCATCCACGTGATCTCCGGCCGGGGTTTGCCACGAACACGGCAATCCAAGACCAACTCGTTCTCATTGAGAGAATAGGTGTCTGCCCATTAAAAACACATCAATTAGATTTGGAAAACTCAATGAGAAAATAATAACAACAACAAAGTTAAAACAGTACACGCAACACATGTCTGGCGACACAAAAATGATCATGAAATGTGTACGTGTGTATGTTTTCATCCTGCAAGCGAAATTAATTGGTGTCATACTACCTCGGATCGATTGCGTGAAAATACTTGGCTGAGCGGCATCCTCGAAGTGCTTGTAAATTCTAAGCTGGGCATGTGTGAAGGTCTCGCCATAATCATTGGTGGCTCGACAAGTGTAGTTGCCGCTATCCTCGGACTGGCCTTCGAAAATCTCCAGCGTTGCCACCCCATCCTGGAAGGAGGTTTGCGATCGTTTATCAACCACAAACGGCTTGTGACTCTTCAGCCATTCCACATATGTATTGCCATCGCCGATGACATTGCACACCAAACGAATGTTGGTGCCCTCCGCCACGGAACGATCATGAAGCAAAGTGCTAAACAAGGGTTTCGTATGCGCAATGCTNTAGCAGCGTGCTAAACAAGGGTTTCGTATGCGCAATGCTACTCAATACACTTCGCTGACCATGTCGCCTGGTCGTGTGCGTCTCATTGGAGTCGTCGTAGCTTTGGGTGGCTGGTGGCCGCACCTCGAATGGTGTCTGCGAACCTCTACGTGATCTCGACATTGTGCGACCGTTTGTCATTGGTTCACCGGCCTCAATTGCTGGTGACGCCATCAGGCGTTTCAGATCAGCCGTTTTGATCGTTTTGCTAATCGAATCAATGCGATCTTCGCTCTCGGCGAAGCACGTGAATGTACCACAGTCCGAGGAAATCGGATTGCGTATGATCAACTTGCGGACGCCGCCGGGCTCTTCCACCGACTTGTAACGATTGTTAGAGATGGTGTGGTCGTCGCGCAGCCACGTAACTCCCGGCCGTCCATGAACCATGCAAGTCAGAATGATTTCGTTGCGTTGGCCATTAAACGTCTCTGCAGAGAACATTACTTCATGATTATCGTGTAAAAGTGAATCTGAAACAATTGTCATACCTGTAATGGGCGAGCAGAAGCTTGTGGGTNCTGTAAAAGTTAATCTGAAACAAAAGTCATTACCTGTAATGGGCGAGCAGAAGCTTGTGGGTAGTTGCTCGGTGTGTTGATCGTAGACAGTTAGTTGGCACATGCACTCAACGGAATTCTTGCTGTTTCTCACCACACACTTGTACACGCCGGTATCGTCGGGCCGTGCATCGAAAATCTCCAAGCTGATGGCTCCGTTGATGTTATAGATTTTGTGGCGCATATCTTTGGTCACCCGTTCGTTTCCACGCACCCAGTACACTTCTTCGATGAAGCCTGTCACATAGCAGATGAGTTGAGCCCGGTTGCCAGCCTTCATGGTGATCGGCTTCATTGACGACTGCACACTCAACTTCATCTTAATATCCTTGGCTGATGGCAATTTCGCCGGGGATTCTTGAGTGCTATCTTGTTGGGTGACCATGACCGAATCATTAGTGTCGATGTGTACTTTCTCAGAGACATTTCGGGTGAAATCGGAGGCTTCGATGAACTTGCTGATTTTCATTTGGCCACTCTCGCTTTCCGCATAGCAAGTGTACAATCCGGAGTCGTCCTTGCAGAGATGCTGAATGATCAAGCTCACAACGCCTTCAGCGGCCTCGTGATACTTGTACTTTGCACTCTCCAACGGCAACAACACATTGTCCTTCTGCCAGTATATGTGGGGCTTGGGCTGACCGGACACCTTGCACTCCAGCGCTATGCTGTTTTCTCGTGAATGATATGTATCTGAAATGGTGGCCATGAAGACACAAAAATGAACACACAAATTGAGGACGGTTGTTGGACCAAACGTCCGGTGGTTAGTAGCGAAAGATGAGTCTGGGCGAAAAAGCTAAAGCAACTCGGCACAACAGCACGAAGACAATACTCCACACCACCTTAGTCAAACACAAACGCGTCGAATACCTTTAATGCCGACCGTGAAAGTGGGCGAAATGAGTTCTTCTTTGCCCTCAGAGTAAACGAATAGCTGACAGGTGCTGACAATATCATTTTCGGGTCCTTTCACGCGCAGAGTGTATTCGCCGGCATCCTCTTCGGTGACGCCGACCAGATTGAGCCATGCAATGCCATCCTGACATGACATTTTGCTCTTCGGCCCGAAGGCGATGGCTTGATCGCCGTGGAACCAACGGGCCGCCGGCTCGGGGCCATCAATGTTCACCATCCATTTCACGTTGCTGCCCTCCTTGACTGTGCGGTTCGATAGGAAATTCCTGAAGTACACACGCTTCCTTAGATCAGGTGGTGGTGGCACCTCTCGCCGCGATGATCCGCCCTCCTCTTCGTCGTCCTTAGGCTTCTTGCGTGGCTTCTCCTCCTTTTCTTCCTCACCAGGTTGAGCGGCGGCCTCCTCAGTGGCCGGTTTCGGTGGTGGTCTCGCCTCCCTGGGTGGTGATATTGGGCGCACCCTTCTGGCATCCACATTGACGACGTGCACGATTTCGGCCTTGCCCTCGCGATTTTCCGCTTGGCACACATATTTGCCACTGTCCATTGCTACGGGGTCATTGACGATGAGTTCACACGTGCCGTCGTCATGCTCGATCGTTTGATACTTTTCGCTGGGCTCGACTTTGACGCCGTCCTTCACCCAGGTGATTTGTGGTGTAGGCAGACCACGCACCTGCACGTCGAGTTTCAACTCATTGATCTTGCCGTGGAAGGTGTCCTTAATGTTGCGTGTAAAGGTTGGGGGTACGTCTCCGGTGCCGGGATCAGAGTAAATCTCCAACTTGCACGATGTCTTGGCCTCGCCGGTCTCGTCGCGACCCCAGCACGAGTATTCGCCGCTGTCCTCCACGGTGGCACTGTTGATCTCCAACACACACAAGCCCTCCATGAAGCGGCCCCTCATCTTCGGACCGTTCACCAAAGGCTCGCCGTTCTTGAACCACTTCACTTGCGGTTCCTTCGACTCCAGGAAACAGGTGACCTTCACCTTGGAGCCCTCGGCAAGAACACGATCACGCAACGAGGTAGCGAAATGGATGCCAATGACTTTTTCTCGTTTCTTCTCCTTCATGCTGCCGCTGTCCGAAGCATAATCGGTGGCCGACGAGGCACCACCAGTTTCTTCCTCTTCGTCACCGCTCTTTTCCTTCTTCTCCTTCTTCTTGCTGCGACGTTTGCCTTTGCCACCCTCTTGGCCTTCACCCTCGCCTTCAGCTTCGCTACCTGCCGCAGGAGTAGAGCTGACAGCGGGCTTCTCGGGCTCTGTTTTGGGGCGCAGTAAATTCTTGTCGGCATGGAAAACACCATGAATGTTTTCAGCTATATGCGAGGCCTGACCCTCAAAGAGCACATAATGTGAAATTTCCATNTATGTTTTCAGCTATATGCGAGGCCTGGCCCTCAAAGAGCACATAATGTGAAATTTCCATTTTGCCAGCACGGCTCTCGGCTTTGACGACATACTTTCCGGAGTCCTTGTGATCGGGCTTGTCGATGATCAGCTCGCAAGTGCCATCGGCGTGCTCCAAAATTTGGAACCTGCCTCCACTCACAACTTCCATGCTGTCCTTGAACCATTGCACCTCCGGAGTGGGCTGACCGCGAACGGCGGTCTCCAAAATCAGCTCGTTTGTGTTCAGGTGATAAGTGTCTGCGAATCAACAAGACATGTATGTTCAATGATTGCATAATCACACATACACACGCAGGGACATCATACGAATTGCACAACCGTCAGCTGGCTATTAATAGCCAATTCGGGNTGAACAGCACAACAGAAACACTCAGACAGATCGGTATACCTTTCAATNGGAACACCACAACAAAAACACTCAGACAGATCGGTATACCTTTCAATGATCTTATGAACACCGGTTCCACGTCCATGTTGACCTTTGGCTGGTAGACGTGCAGTTCGGCCGTCGAGGTTATCTTGCAGAACTCATTTTGGGCGGTGATCGAGTATGTGCCAGAGTCCTCTGGCAGGGCGTTGAGGAACTCGAGCACAGCCAAGCCGTCGCGATTCATGTTGCGGATACGTGGGCCGTAGGTGACATTTTGGCCATCTTTCTGCCATTTCATTGTGGGATCTGGACCACCGATCACAGCTTGCAACTTGACCTTCGAGCCCTCAGCGACATAGCGATTGGACAGATTGGCAGTGAAGTACAGCTGCTGCTTGGGCGATACATCCGGCAAACGACTGCGCCGTTCGTATGCCTCCCCCTCGGCCTCTGGCTCGTCACCTTTCTTGGCCTTTGGCGGCTTGCCGACCTTCTCGCCTCCGGCCCCCTTCCTGGACCTACCCTCGCCACCGCCATCTGAGTCCGACATTATACCCGAGAGTATGCTCGAACGTCGGGACGTTTGTATGGGCTCAACCACGACCGTGTGTGTTGTCTGCGAAGTGCCGAGTTTGTTGGTTGCCGAGCAAACGTACGTTCCACTGTCATTCGTGGTCGGCTTGTTAATGATCAGCTCGCAGACACCGTCCAAATGCTCGATTTGCACAATACGCTCGTCGAGCACGACGGGGATGTTGTCTTTCACCCACGAGATAACTGGGCGCGGGTTGCCACGGACTTTGGTATCGATAATCAAATCGTTCAGGGATGAGTGATAAACATCTGAGAATTATAATATCAGTGCATTAGGAATTCGTACAAATTTACATGGTGTGTGTGTGTGTGTGTTTCGGTTTTTGTGTTCTTGGTGTGCCACACACGATATCGATCGGTCTATTTTTGGCTGACGACCTCAATGTAACAACGACACGAAATGAAACAGAATAACACACCACTTGATGCACACACAAATCAGCCGTACTAAGTAATCGGTCATTTCGTGATTGTTGTAGTTTTTTGACAAACACAGAAACAAATTCGTGAACAGGGACATTTATAGATGGTTGGGATGATTGTGTAACGCTGCCATTAATTGGCAATCGCTTGGTATCTGTGTGAATGTATCGATGGCAAGTCGATTGACATCCCGCCTCTCATACCTCTAAGTGGCAGAGCGAACATTGGCTCTTGTTCATCTCCATCGGCCTGGGCGGTGTACACCTTGAAGTAGCATGACGTGTCGATCTCGCAAAAATCGTTCTTGGCCACACACTTGTAGACGCCCGAGTTTTCGGCTGTCACCTTTGTGATTTCGAGAATGGCCTTTCCCTCTTCCGACAAGTTCTTGAGATTTCCACCGATCGTCAGCCACTTGTCGTCCTTCATCCAACGCATCGACGGACTGGGCCCGATCACCGTGCAAATGAAACGCACATTAGTGCCCTCCAGGGACATGCGATCCCTCAACTGGGTAGCGAACTTCAATTTCTGCTTGGGCGGCACCACCGGCTCCGGCGAACTGCGAACGCTCTTATACTTGGGTTCCTCGGCTTCGGCACGTTTCTTATCCGATTCGGCCTTCGATTGCAGGGCTTCGGCCATCGCCTTCTTGGCGGCCTTCTGCTGGTCCTGTTGCATGCGGTTGCCAGCCTGGAAAACGCCACGCACATGGTAGTGCAGATTTTTGGCGACCTCCACAGTGTGGGTGATTTGGGCCTCGCCACTCGAGTTGATTGCTCTGCAGATGTACATGGCGCTGTCTTTGCTGGTCGGCTTGTAAATGAGCAGTTTGTACACTCCATGGGCCTCCTCCAGCACGGTGAACTTGTAGTTGGCGGTTATTTCGAAAACTCCACGCCACCACGTCACCTTTGGACGCGGTACGCCGTGAACGTGAACCTCGATCGTTAACTCATCATCGCGTAAATGATAGTACTCTGCAATTGAAAGGACCGAATAAAATCAAACGGACCACGTTACACATACACACACACACAGACGAAACACCACGATTTTGTTGGGGTTTATACCTTTGACTAACTTAAACGAGGGAGGCNTATAAAATCAAACGGACCACGTTACACACACACACACACACAGACGAAACACCACGATTTTGTTGGGGGTTATACCTTTGACTAACTTAAACGAGGGAGGCTTGGGTTCATCTTTAAAGATTTCATAGACGGTGATGTAGCACGATGAGGTGACCTCGTCATTGGAGTTTGCCACAATGCAAGAGTACTCGCCGGAATCCAATGTGGTCGTGTTCAAGACTTCCAGGGCGAGCACATTGTTGTTGTTGATAATGCGATGGGTGGCGTCGCGCTCCAATTGACGGCCATCCTTAAACCACTTCACCGACAGTTCTGGGCCGCCGACGGCACAGGCTATGCGCACGTTCTGACCCGCGGCCACAGTGCGATCGCTGAGGAAGATAATGAAATGTGGGTTACGAGCTTTTTCGCGTCTTTGCTGCCAGTCGACATCGCGTTCCTTCTCGCTCTTGTACTGAGCAATGCTGTACTTGCGCATTTGCAACATGAACTCTTCGCCCTCCTCGGCGGCAATCCGTTGCCAGCGCTCCTCGTCGTAGGGATCGGGCCGTGTGAATTCATCCGACGAATTACTGCCGCGACGTTTTTCCGGCAACTCGGGCACTTCATCCTCCGCCTCGTTCTCTTCATTTTCGTCGCCGTCACCCCGGCCATCATCGCCGTTCTCATCCCCATAGCCGCCTTCACCGTCACCTTCGCCTTCACCCTCTCCGTCTCCTTCGCCGTAACCCTCACCGTCGCCCTCTCCATCGCCTTCACCCTCACCCTCTTCGCCCACTTCGCCATCCTCTTCTTCCTCTTCCTCTGCCTCGCGCATTTCCGCCTCCAAACGCTCAGCTTCCTCTTTTTCGGCTTGCAGGCGTTTCTGTCTTTCCTCGTACGTTTCGCCTTTTGGCTTTGCCTTGGATGCCTCCTCCTCAGCAGCCTTGGCAGCAGCTCGGGCCTGTTCTTCCATTTGCAACACAAGCTTACTCTTCTTGGGTGGTGGTTTCGGGCCGGCCACTGCCTTTTGCTGCTCTTGCTGTTCAAACATTTTCTTGTTCGCCTTCTGGCCAGCGCCGATCTCAAGTTTCAACGTCAACTTGGGGCTTGGCGATTTCTCTTTCTTCTCCTTCTTCTTGGGGGCCGCCTTTTTCTTGCCCTTTTTGACGGGCTCATCGCCATCATCGACGTCCACGCTATCCTCGCGATCCGTTCCGGCATCCAAGCTATCCAAGTCGGCTTCGGAGCCTCTCCTATCCGAGCTGGGACTCGAGTCCTTATCCGATGATTTCCTGGTGGCACGAGGCTTCTTTGCGCCCTTAGCCTTCTTCTTGGGTTTCACTTCCTCGACGATCTCCTCCTCCTCCACTTCCTCATACTCTTCCACCACATAAATAACCTCAACATTCGACACGTCCATAACAGCAGCACGATCTATTACGGACAGATCGGACGTTATGTAACGGACGGGCTTCTGAATATCTTCTGGCTCGGAAATATCCATAATGAGAGCCCTATCGATGACCGCTAAATTGCAGGTGGTCTGGATTTTAATGTCCCTGCCCAGTTCGAAGGGCGTTTTCTCCCTTTCCTCGCGTTTCAAAAATGGCGTAATACTGCGCCATGACGACGGTGTGGCACTGCGCCGTGTCATGTACAACGTAAACGGCGTTTGACTGCGGCCACGGATCGGAGTAGCGCTGCGTCCTCGCAAGCTTCCTGGAGTTGGAGATTTCAATTTTCGTTTCTTTTGCGTAGGCAACTGCAGGGTTTCCTGGGCGGGTGCCGCCTCCGGCTCCTCCGAAGGCCGACCATCCGCCGCTGAAATATCACCTTCTGTTTCACCCATAATTACAACAAATTAGTTGCTTTTTTATATTTTCAAATCACACACGGGGGAAAATTATTTAAATGTACGATATTAAATTTCGAATGGGTGAATAATTNTAACAAATTAGTTGTTTTTTATATTTTCAAATCACACACGGAGGAAAACTATTAAAATTTACGATATTAAATTTCGAATGGGTGAATAATTTTTTTAATATCGTTCGATTTCGGTATATGCGATAGTTTGTTCTAGTCGAAACGTTCGATTGAGAGGAGAGTTAATGAGGACGGTTCGCGTCCTCTCGATTAGAAATTACAACTATTACTGAATCGAAAGAACCCAACCGACCGCAATCAATCGAATTAAATTCGAAATAAATTCCTAATTTAAATTTTTTTTATAAAGGAANGACTGAATCGAAAGAACCCAACCGACCGTAATCAATCGAATTAAATTCGAAATGAATTCCTAATTTAAATTTTTTTTATAAAGGAAACACCAAGCATCGGATGAATTTGCATGTGAATGCGATCTATTGTGATCGATTTNAACACCAAGCATTGGATGAATTTGCATGTGAATGCGATCTATTGTGATCGATTTTGTATTGCATTAATTTGGCACTGATTGCCAAGAAGTTATTTTTCACCGAATTGTCATACCTTCACGCGTTCGGTTGGTTCTTTTTATTTTAATCTCTTTTTATGTATTATTTTTTTCAATTATATAAAGGTATTCGCTTCGTCTACGGTTCAGTGCTGAGGTGGCCGAGGCGTCTTCGAATAATTATGTTTATTTTTAGAATTTTAGTTTTCAATAGCAATTTAAAATTAATTCAAAGAAATAATATGACCACAATGTCGCATGAACCACTTAAGAGAGACAGATCAGTTATTGGCAAGCTTTTAATATTTCTGAGCAATTGTGGTGGGTTATATTAAATGCTTCAATTAACTTTCAAGATTTAGTTTTGTTTTTTGTTCTAGCGTTACTATGAAATGACACTAATGAATGCACTTAAAATATACATACCTCTTATATTACGTGTAAAAATGGGCGGAGTGCCAAATTTACTTCTGGGTACTTCATAGACGGTTACCAGGCAGCTGGTCTCTACTTCGCCGTTTCTGTTCGAACCGACACATCGGTACACCCCGGAGTCGGCTTGATCTGTGCTATGTATTTCTAAAGAAGCTAGGCCATCGTTAAGGGACATTTTGAATTTATTATCATTAGTAAGCGGCTCTTTCTCCTTGTACCACCGCACGTGTAGGTCGTTGCCTGATAAACTGCACGTGAGCTTGGTATCACTGCCAACTGCTGAGTTTCTGTTTGTCAATTTTAGCTCAACATTTGGCTTTCTCTTCGCACTACGCATCTCCTTCTTGTCTTTGTATTCGGTATCCAATGATTTGTAGGATTGATTAATGCCTCCAGTGGACATTTCCTGAACTTGGGCCTTTAATGTTATATCATCATGCTCGAATAGTTCGGATTTCACCNAGACATTTCCTGAACTTGGGCCTTTAATGTTTTATCATCATGCTCGAATAGTTCGGATTTCACCTGACTTGTTTTTCCGACTGTCATTACTTCAGTGGCAACCTTTTCCTCAGATTTCTTTGTCAACGCCTGCTCAGGCTTGGATTCTGGCTCCTCGACTGCCTTCACTTCTTCAACAACCTTTTCCTCAGATTTTTTCTTGACCACCTTCTTGGGCTTGGCTTCTGGTTCCTCGACTGCCTTAACTTCTTCGACAACCTTCTCCTCAGATTTCTGTTTTTCGACCTTGTCAGCCTTGACTTCTGGTTTTGCAGCTGGAGATTGGGCCTTTTCTTCGGACTTCGGCGTTTCG
>JXPZ01008505.1:142-31898 GCA_001014575.1 Themira minor
ATGCCGCAAATTTGTGGAAACCATGCCACGAAGAATGGATGCAGTCATCAAAAACAAAGGATATGGTTCAAAATATTAAATATCAAATCATTTTTTGTATATTTAAAAAAAAAAACATTTATATCCTTAAAAAAACAAATATGTGCTATTTATATGAACCAGTTAATATCGAGATACTCACTAATTTTTGAAAATATTTTTTAAATTAATTTTTGAAGTTACGTTTTTTTACTTATTAGTTGTTACTTTGCTTCTATTTTATAAGTTTTATATGAAATTTTTCGGCAGTTCATTTTTAAAATACAAAAAAAATGATAATTTCGCCCCAATGAGAATAGTGTGCTATTTATCTGATCATGGCTGTATTTCTAACAATTAGATCGAATTTTAAGATAGTAACATCTCATTCATATTCTCAGGGAAGCTCGTATGCTTCCCTCTTCGTCACTTTATTTTTAATTCGTATTATTCTTGTAATTTCTAATTTTTTAAGTTGATTTTACTATTTTTAAAATTTGTAATGAAATCTTATTCAAAGTAATAGGTAAATAGTTAACCTATTATTGCTTAAAGGCGATGCGAACTATTCCACCAATTTGGTTACATCTTCTGGTGGGGAAAAGCGGAAGAGATGACCTAAATTCGCCAGATCTTTTATCAGGACCATGTACCCCCAAGGTTCNATCTCTTTTATCAGGACCATGTACCCCCAAGGTTCTTGGATGAGCACCATTCCTTACCAGCAACCCGTGCGATGGTCGGCATTACCGATACCGCATGGTGCAATTTGACTTGGTTAGATTGTTGTTGTTGCTGATATTAGGTTGTACTATACTTTCTACCCCATTTCCATCATTTACGCTGCTCGGTGTTGTGAAGGCGTGCCAAGACCCTATTGTTTTCCTTTTGGATGTGGTGATTTGGAGATGTTGAGGAGTAGTATCCAGACAGATCAAGTGATTCTCTACTTTATTTGTCAGCTCTGATGTGGTGCACATGTGTTAGCACAGACGTTCTTGCTAAACGCACCAAATTTATTTTTCGTGCGCAGTTTTTGATGTTTGTGATAATTAGACACATACACTTGTTATTAAAAATGTAATAAATATTAAAGTAGGAAATATAATTTTAAAAATTTTAACCTCGGGAATATTGAGCATTTTTCATTCTTTATCGTGATGTCTTATCCGCAAAGAGATTATTGTCGTCCGAAATGTTCAAAATGACTCGTTTATATTGTGTTTACACCTTAATGATGTATTCCAGTTTAAAAAACCAATAAAATAATAATTCAAATAGCATTTAAAGTTCAGACAGTCAATATATCGACAAAACAAATATATATAAATTGTTACTACACTATGTAGTTTTAATATTTTAAATTAACAACTATTTTGTTCATTATTTCGAAATTCTTTAAATTAAAATGTTTAAAAATACATTTCAATCTGGATTTTTATCAATACTCTATAGTATTGGCAGTAAACCACTTCAAATTTGGGACAAGAAAGTTCGAAATGGTCACATTAAAAGAATTACGGATAATGATATTCAAAGTTTGGTGCTTGAAATTGTTGGTACTAACGTCAGTACTACATACATAACATGTCCGGCAGATCCAAAGAAAACTCTAGGAATAAAACTCCCATTTCTTGTAATGATTATAAAAAATTTGAAAAAATATTTCACATTTGAAGTACAGGTATTAAAATATATGAATAGATAGATATAGAAATAGATTTACAGAGATATTTACTTATGTGCATTAACTTACATAATTAATATAGGTATTGGATGATAAAAATGTCCGCAGACGATTTCGGGCAAGCAACTATCAATCTACAACACGAGTGAAGCCTTTCATCTGCACAATGCCTATGCGCTTAGATGATGGTTGGAATCAAATTCAATTTAATCTATCTGATTTTACACGTCGAGCGTATGGAACAAACTATGTGGAAACCTTACGTGTTCAAATTCATGCAAACTGCCGCATCAGACGCATATATTTTTCCGACCGACTGTATTCAGAAGACGAACTACCGCCAGAATTTAAATTATTTTTACCTATACAGAAACTGCCTACAAAAAGTAATACTCAAGCTGTATGTACATAAAAGGATATAAATTGGGAATTCATAATAATTAATTTTATTGAAAAGGAAGTTTCCAAGCACACAATAAATTATAACAATGTAGAAGGACATATGTAAATAGTATTAGATTAATCAGGTTGTGTTAAAATTTCGACTCCACTTTTTGTTATAAGTATTGTATGTTCAAATTGGGCAGTTCGAGCATTATCTATTGTCATTGCTGTCCAACCATCCTCCTGTATTTCGATGTGTGGGGATCCATGCGTTAAAATAGGCTCTATAGTAAAAGTCATTCCACTTTCCATATTTCCGGCAACATTATTTTCTACACAATACTGGTATGACAACAAAATAAAATAAATATGAATGTATACTTACTATAATGAAGAATCTCTGGTGGACCATGAAAATAACTTCCAATACCATGACCAATAAATGCCGGTATAATGCCTAATTTATTTTTTATACAAAATTCTGATATAAATTCACCTATCATTTTGAAAGGGACACCTGGACCTGATAAGGCAATACATCCGTTCAAACATTCTTCAGTGGCTCTTACTAGAAACCGCCCCTTCTCATCGACATTTCCCACTAAAAACGTTTTGGAACAATCACCATGATAGCCATTAAGATAAACAGTTACGTCTATATTAATAATGTCACCATCGCACAATGGTCTATCATCCGGAATACCATGGCACGCTACATTATTTACAGATGTACAAACAGATTTAGGAAAACCAGCGTAACGCAATGGTGAAGGATATGCATTCGCGGATATTATTTTTTCATGGACAAATGCATCTATTTCATCCGTTGTGACACCAACCTAAAAAAACATAACATATAAAAATGAAAAAAGTACTTTATATTGTAAATAGAAAATACATATTGGAAAATTGCGGAAAAAACTCAAAGCAGCGATATCGGGTTGTCTCTTAAAATCACATTTATAGTCAAACAAATTGTTCTAGATGGCTGAATTTCGTGTGAGCACTTTCAAAACCAACCAGCATATGATAAATATAAGTTCTCAAATGTCATTTCATCCACGTAAACCAAGTCGTTTGATTGAAAATGACAAAACACGACAAAAATTGGTAAAAAGGGTATGCAGATGTCGTTTACTAATCATTCCGCATATAATTTAGTAATGTACATTTCAAAATTCTATAAGCTAAAATGCTAAGTCAAATGGACAGTTGGGTCTAAACTCATAGAACTAGACAATTCTATTTATACAAAATAAGCCGTCCACAGAGTAATGAATATATAGAGACATAACTGCGGATCCGATCCAAATTTGGAAGACAGGTTTAATTAGTAAATCCCTTTCAGCCAAGTATTGAGAATTTGTGCATAAATAAAAAAGTGGGTTTGTATGGGAGGCATCGAAATCTTGGACCCAAATAACCTTATTTAAAAGTGTAATAGCAAAATTATGGGGGGCAGGTAGTGATGGAGAAAGACAGGAAAAATCAAATCAGTAGTCGATTTTGTAGGTAACAACGAAGATTTTGAATTTTCAACATGTCTGATTTGATTAACTGAATGATACCCAGAAAACAGCAGACCATGATGTGCACAGATTATAAAACTTACAATATATTAAGGAAAACAATGATCAGAGACGACCTAACAGAACAACCGCAAAACTTACATTTACCAACTGTTCACATTCACTTAAAATAGAAGCAGCAAGTTTACAACTTAATCTCAAGCGATGTATCTGTTCCTGGTTTTTAATCTCAGGCACGCCTATTGTGCAACCAGCATCTTTTAGTTGATAATAATAATCCGGTTTTCGTATATATTTTGGAACACTCCTTTCTGGTGACACTCTATAGCAATTTACTATGCTGTATTTGCCTAATTCCCTGTCAAGTCAGAAATATAATTTCAGAGAATATTCAAATTTATGTTAACTTACTTATTTTCTGATTTTAAAAAGAAGTGGTTCCGTAAGCCAATATTATTCAATGTTCTTTGAATTAATCGTTTCATTTTATTTTAACAAGAGTGTTACAAAATAATAAATAGAAAAGAACAGACGCTGAAATATCAAAGGTGGATTTGCGAAAAAAAACACTAAACAGGTGATTTTCACACAGAGACCGTAAAGGGTTTTATATCTAATTATTTGTTCTCTATTTTTTCAATTTAAGTTATTTAATTGCCAGTGTTGTATAAGTATATATTACAAATTTAAAGATTGGTGTTTATTTTTTTTCACATATAGTATTACATATGACGTACGGAATATCATAGATATATGTAAATTATTCCCTAGCAGCCCTTTGTAAGTGTTGTCCCTCATGAACTCTCATGCAAGGATTGTACTTGTGATACAAATGACAGAGAAAAAATCGCCGTGATTTATCGGCTTTTTAAATAAGATAATCAAATTTCAATTAAATTGTGCCGGACCTATCTTTTCAACAATTGAACCCGAATCCATTTGACACAATTGGGTGTGTTTTAGTTTATGGGACCATAACAAAGTGTTGTAATGTAATTCATATGTAGTCGAATGCAAGGAATTGTGGTTGTGATTATAATCGTTGTACTGCACAGACGATTTGCTGCGTAATTGGAGTTCACAGGAGCTCAGAAGGCGAGCAGACCAAGATAAGACAAACGTGATACTAGGACGACACCGGTCATTGTTTTGAGACAGACTGTAGGATCGAAGGCAGTCGTGTGGCGAACACCTTTGCTTTTCCGAATTTGCTATACAGAGATGGTTGGAAAACGAACAAAACAAACGAATGTCGAGTTAAAAAAAAATAAGTGGTAAGAGTTTTTCTCCACTTCACACACCTAGTTTTAAAAATTGCATTAAAAGTATAAAGAATATTATCTTCTAATATGCAGATGCCATATGACCCTATGTTACAATTTAATTATAGTATATCCAAAAAATCATTAGTCCCACTTCTTACCTCATCAAACCCCTATCACCCTATTNTTTCTTACCTAGCCGTCTAGCTCTGTCTGTCTGTTTTTAGATNCTTCTTACCTCATCAAACCCCTATCACCCTATTGAGTTGATTAAGCCGTCTAGCTCTGTCTGTCTGTTTTTAGATCTATTGAAAACACGGTTGTAGTATATTTACAGTGCTTGTATTTAGGAATAAGTCTTTTTCATCTTAATTAGAATAAATGTTGGTTTTGAATTATATGGAGTGTTTTGATATGACACTTTGCAATTACACACCAAACAGTACAGGCATATTCATGGTTGGAAGCCGTGTCCCTCTGTCTGTCTGTTTATAGATCTATTGAAAACACGGTTGTAGTATATTTACAGTGCTTGTGTTTAGGAATAAGTCTTTTTCATCTTAATTAGAATAAATGTTGGATTTGGATTATATGGAGTGTTTTGATATGACACTTTGCAATTACACACCAAACAGTACAGGCATATTCATGGTTGGGAAATATATTGATTTATGAATTAAATATTGGTACCTCTCCATGAACCCCATACTTTAACCCCTCGCGAAATGTTAGCGTACCTGACCGAGTGCATCTTTTTTTGGAATATATACTTGTATAAACGTTGCAAACTTATACAGCAATTTAGGATCGGGTGATTTCTGATAATTCTCTATTGTGGTGCTTTAAGCCTTTCTGAACTCAAAACATGTAAAACAGGATGTGTAAGCGATCTAATTTGTTATGTTATATAAAATAAACAACGTCGATTCAGTTTTGTTCATTATTAGTGCGACAACCGCCTGTCCGTTATACGCGCGTCCAATAGATTAGATTTCTACAGACCACGCGAATGCTCCAGATGGTCATAACAAGTGAAGAGTTTGAGTACTCCTCATGGCATTTTCAATGGCGAATTGTTTTCCACCCCTCAGTATCTGATTGGCTGAAGCATGTTCATCTTTTCTTTTCATTCGACGTGACCCAACCAACGTATTCGCTGGAATATCACTCGTTTTATTTCGTCAACTATATATCGAGTAAATTATATTTTTGGTTGTTTCATATATAAAAGTTCTTCTTGATATAAAAGTTATTTATTTTTTCCGCAACTTGATAAGTTGTTTGGCCTTCATGCTCTACTGACAACTGATCAAACATTGAAGGCGCTAAGCGCTTCAATACGTACGACGTACGTTGCATCAAATCCGCTATTTGGAATGCTACACATAATACTCATTCAAAGCTCTTAGAGATGACACAATAAGTCTATTTATGAGGACTATAGAAAAGTTATTAGTCTCTTTGATTAAACTTCCGTGCAGTTCCATACTTTTCAAATGAAGATTGAGAAAAAAGATTGAAATAACGTGCATCGAACTACACCATCATAAGATATCGTTAATTCTGTAGCAGACAGACTATATTTGGGTATGACGTTCTGAAATCAGTGGTGGTCAATGATGCCATTGCAGGAAGGAAACCAGCCATAACTGCTGCGTCCTTCGGCACACGAGAAAGGTATTGAGGAACGTTAGTGAGAGCTCTTATTATGTCCTATATTCCGACCACTCACAGTTAACATATCCATACTACCTACCTACCGGTCAACCGTTACCAAAAGGCAACAATCTTCAATAAAACCACCAATACGCAACATTTCCGTGACATCTTGTCTTCTTCCATTGACCCTCAAGTTCAGTTTAGCTCAAGAATAGAAATATATGTTGCTGTTTAAACACTTGTTAGGAACATGCACAGTGCTTCCGCACAAGCGATCCCCACAAGATCATCTCTTACTTCCCGACTTGACCCATATCTCTGGGTATTATCTCTAAAGAAATTGAACCTATGATCCCTTAGAAAAGTTGCGCAGAGTTTCGCATGCGTCTAGAAATCCGAGAGATAAAACTTTTCTCAATCGGGAAACCCAACGGTTGAAAAATTCTCTGTACGAGGCTAAGAACAAAGCTCTAAGAGATTTCCTTGCATAGTCGGAACCTGGAAGCGCGGATCACAACCTGTGGAGTGCCACATTGTATCTCAAACGTCCAACACAAAAAACAACCGCCTATGAAAAGTCCTAATGGAACCTGGCTACGCTCTTGTGAAGACAAAGCCCAGGAGTTTGCCCGACATTTAAAAGAGACGTTTTCTCAAATCAATTTTTGTTCGTTGGTTGAAAAATAAGAAGTTGAAAGGTTCATAGATGCGCCCCGTCAAATGGATCTGCCATTTCGACCTATTGATGCAGCTGAAATAATAGAAAAAAAAAGAGTTATTGTGCCAGCTTATTCCTCGACGTTAGTCAAGCGTTTAATAGTTTGGCACCTTGGACTGTTGTACAAGGTGAATACCTGGTATCTGGATAACAGCCATTCTTGCTTCAAATAAGGATCCCGTTGAAGCATCTGCAATGGTTCAGCGGCAGTTGGACCTACTACAACATTTGGTCATTATTACTTTGAACCGTGCTAGTTGCACCCCGCTCAAGTTGGGTGGAATTAATATCCCTGTTGCCAAATCGGTGAAATAACTCGCTTTAGCAATGGATCGAAGATTAACATGGAAGGAGCAACACAAGCTAAAAGAAGTCAAATAAAATTGAAAGGTATCATAATGGCTCAATGGAAAGAACTCGTGAATAGTCTATGCAGTCTTTCTCTACAAAACTATGATAGTCGTCCTCATATGGTCTAATGGGATTCAGCTATGGGGAACTGCTAATCCGTCTAACATCGCTTTAATACAAAGAACCCAAAACATAACTCTGAGAAATATTTGGCAAGCTCAGTGTTACGTACAAAAGATAGTCATCCACAGGGACCAAAAAGTACAGTTTGTACAAGATGTGTTACGGCAACACAGCAGCAACTACCTAAACAGGCTAAATGATTTCCAAAACTATTTGGTTGTGAACCTGTTAGACAACAGCTCACACACGAGGCGTTTAAAGCGGCTTCATCCTCTTGATCTACCACTAAGAATAGTCCAATATTAAATATAACGTAGTCTTTAAATAAACTGTTAAGAAAGGTTAAATCAAACTATTTGTTCATCAATCCAACTATAAACAACAACAAAAAACTAACAGAATCCGTTGCAGGTAACCGTAGACTTGTTATTCTTCGTCTTCACGGAGCAGTACATCAGCTACCCTGCTCCATATTTATAAGATTGCACAATTGTCTATAGCTCACATTATGCCGGTAAAATTGACCCTGAAGGCTGTGTGCAACAATTGAGTGTTTTTGTCCTGAGCCAAAAATAAATGTATTTCACACTTTGAATATCGATCATCACAAAGAGCTTCGATATTCACAGGTTTGTGGCCTCAAATCTGCTGTCACAGCTTTAGTATCATCATATCTTATCAACTCTCTCTTCAGAGTCAAACAACCGAACATTTTAGTCACATTGCATGTCAATATATATATATTTCCATGTTACCGAATATAGTCATAGTGTACTAAAATGACATATATCCCTATCGTTTCATATGTTTAAATGTTCTATCGCGTTATCAAAGCCGGTGTAAGAATTCTTAAATGTCTACTATTTCATAGACCGTCTAAACAATGCTTTTATTAAAAAAACCCTGTAAAAAAGCGCCAATGCAACTAGCCTATTTAGTGCCGCACTTTATTATATTATAAAACTTTAATTTATATTAAAAACGAAATATTTAAAATGAACGCTACACAAATTGTACAAGCTGATCTTATCGATGCGGCTGGAAATATGTTGGAGCAGCAAGATGCGAAGGACAGGAAAATGACATTACTTGAGGTTAACATTCCAAAGTTTTGGAATCATTTAGTTATGTTTAAAAAGGCCATATTTTATTAGTTAACAGGAATATCGAAGCATGGTATACCAACTGGTAGTGGATTAAACGATTTCGATTATCAAAATTTATCAACTTTGTCTATGGGCTACAAGCAACTCAACCAAATACAAAATATAAATAAGGTGCCAATACCCACAGAAATTTTAGAGCATTTCAAACGTAAGTCTTAAAATTTAAATCTTGAAATATATATTTTTTATTATGTTTTATTATATTTATTTCAGATATAAAATGCCATTGCATGATGGGTTTATTTCCGGATATTGGCCGAGCTTGGTTAACTATAGATTCAGAAATATATGTAAAGATTTGATTTGTCAATTTGTGATTTTTTGTTCTAAATGCTTATTTTCATGTTCATAGATTTGGACATACGAAAACTCCAGAGATGTTGCTTATTATGACGGTTTGAACCATTTAATTGTAAGTGTTGGTTTAGTTAAACCTAAGGCCGGTGTTTTCATAAAGGATGTGAAATATTTGCTCGTATTAACAACACCTGCTGAGGTCATAATTTTAGGTAAGTAACTTTAAAACAGGCGATATTTTCTTTAAAATTTTGTATTGTTATTTTTAGGAGTGACCTTCAATGATATGACTAAAACAATATCATCTCTTAATCGGAATAAACAAAATATATCAACTTTCGAAGAAATGCAATTGATGAGTAAACCAATTTTCATTGTGAACACTGATAGTGTTGCGATTAACGTAATTGAAGGAACTGATGATGGTAGAATTTTTCTTGGCGGTAGAGATGGTTGTTTATATGAAATATTGTATCAAGCGGAATCTAGCTGGTTTGGAAAAAGATGTAGGAAAATTAATCATTCCCAAAGTTTAGCATCCTATATGGTTCCAAATTTCATTAAAGCATTCACAGTAAGTTGTAGTTTTGTTGAAAATGCAGTTTAAAATATTTATAATTAATATTTCAGGAAACTGACGCCATCGTCCGTATATCTATTGATAACAGAAGACAACTACTGTATGTGTTAACTGAAAAAGGATCCATTGAAGCATGGTTTTTGGGTAACAACAATATAAGACGTATTTCAAAACTTACACAAAATGAGATTGCTCAAAGTGCTAGTAATATAATAAAGTAATTATACTTATTATTATTATACAGGCAACGATTTATAACTTGAATTTACAACCACTTTAACAGAACAATAGATCCATCTGCTTTTAAACCAATTAAAGCAATTTGCCCAATTTCCTTGGAAGAATGTTCGGATTTGCATTTACTTGCAGTTACACAATATGGTGTTCGATTATACTTTACTACATCGGAATTGCTCATAACTGAAAGCAGCAGACAGCAACACATACCAAGTAGGAGCAATTCGGTGGACGACGTTATTGAACAACAACAATCCCAACAGGATACTAACAGGCGTCATGGATTGTTTTTGCTACATGTTCGGCTCCCTCCTGGTTATACACCGAATACGACAATAAATAAGCCAAAACAAGTTCATTCGGCACACTATGATGACGGAACATTGTTATTTATCTCAACACCTCAACAAGAACAGGACATTTTGTGGTGCATCAGCTCAACCCCATTTCCCAATCGACCTTTTTTAACTGAATCAACAACAGTTCTACCACTTGATGGTATTGTGTGGGGATTGAGTGATATTAAAGATAAATGTGAAGCGAAATTGCCATCGATTCTACGAAAATCGCAAATATCCAAAAGAATTGTACTGTTGACAAACCAAGGAGTACATATTATAGCATTGTTGACACCTGTTGATATTTTGCAACAATTATTAATTTCATGCCATGGGCCACATCATGAAGCTGTAAAAGCATTTTTCACTGTAAGTAAACTATAGATACGGTCAATTCTACATTTTAAACGAATTACGATTTATTTATCAGACCCAAAGTGAGAGTGAGGCTTGTGCTACATGTTTATCGCTTGCTTGTGCAGACCGTTTTCGAGGTAGTGATTTGGCAATTTGGGCTGCACAAGCATTTATGCTTTATGGAGGTGAACCTTGCCTTCAACAAGTACAGACGGGTACATCCACTGACACTTCAAGAAACATGATGAATAGTTCTGTACATTTTGGTGGTGTATGTGAGCGCATCGTTCCACAGATGCATGTGTCAACGCCTTTATCTGTTCCAAATATCAATCCGCATTATCGGCCTTTACCTACGTCAAACATTCAACAATCACAGTACATGTTAAGTCCAAGTGAGTTCTATTCAACAATAAATTACATTTATTTTATGAATACAATAATTTCAGTTTCAAGTCAAAACAATTTAAAAAATATAAAAGACTTTGCTAACATCATATATTCTGGAAAACATGATGGAATATATATTTATGTGTCCCGTTTAATTCGATCGATTTGGAAAATGCCATGCATTAGTAAAAGTTTAAATAGTATGCTGCCTCTTCCTGACTGTACATTGATATTAGAGGACCTGTATGCGATTAAAGAATTTGTAGATGCAAATTCTCTAAACGAGTTTTCATGTAATAACAATATAAAATATTCAATCAGCATCTTTTACCAAAAGTTTCTCCTTACAGATACATTAAATTTGTATTGTAATCAAACAGCCGTACCAAACGGGCTGACTAACATGGCTTCTAATGAAGGAAACGATCTAAAACATATTGTAGATCAGGCACAAAATGAAGAAAAACGTTCCCTTGCTGCGTTAACATATTTTATAAGTATGATACAATTCTTCTCCCTCGAATGTTTTTATAACATATTTATAACTGTTCAATTTTGTTTGTAGAACATTCATGTGAAGTATTCGGGTTATGGAAAATATTGTGTGAACATCAACTTCATTTATTAATTAATCAACTGACAAATGAACAAAAGGATATTTTAAAATCGTGCACGTTTAGTGACCTCATTTTATCTCGCTCTGATATTTGCGCTATACTTATTGTAGCTTTGATAAATTCATATTTAAAAGATAATGCTTCTGTGAGTTCCGTATCTGGGAAACTACGTGAAGTTTGTCCAACCTTATATAGACATGAAGATGCAGTTGCCTTTAAGGCTACCGAAATTTTAATGAATTCTAGAAATTGCAATATACCCGAAGAAAAGTTAGAAAAACTTCGCACCGCCCTTCAATTGTGCAAAGATGCAGCTCCTAACCTTCCTCTTCCGAATATTTGTCAACAAGTAAGAAATCGTAAAATTATTTTCAAATGTTTATTTTACTAAATTAATTTCGTGCAGTTTATTCAAGTTAGTTTTTTTGAAGGCGTCATTCAGCTATCTTCCACATGTGCTGCTAAAATTGATCCAGAGGAAATTGGCATTAATTTTTACAACAGTAATGAACCCGTCGAGGATCGTCAAGGATATGCTGCTTTTGCAGCTAGGTATAAACATTTCTTCCGGGTTCAACAGGGCTCGAAATAAATTATATTTTAATGTTATTGTTATAACTCATTGTTAATTTTGATAACTGAATCCAAATCCATAAACAAAGATTTGTTGTGAAAAAATTAACCATGAGTCGTAAGTTGTACTAAATTTCACACAAGTAAAGCATGTTATGATTAAATCTATATATATTTAAAAAATTTAACATTATTAATACGTCAATAATATTTGCAGTTTAATATTCAGTTTAAGTACATATTCTGTTCCTAAAAAAACCAATTTGAAATATTGAGATAATATGAAATTATAAGCATACTAAACAAATGGCGTTTTTTCCAGAATGACATGTTATAAAGAAGTGCGTCTTATGTTGGATCAACTTTACCTGGCAATATCTAATGATAATACTAACAAGGAATTTAAAGCAGTAACTCAACTAGAAAATAAAGGTAGTCTCAGTAATAAAATAATGGAAAATGTTACGATGGCTATGCAAATCAAGGATCCACTTCTTCATATCGCGGTGTATGAGTGGCTCATGACAAACGATATGCTTTCAGAGCTGTTAACGTTATGCGAACCTACTCTTGGTGAATACCTACGACGCAATGTTATTAGGAATCCTCAAAATATAAAACTAATTGACTTATTGTGGAAATATTATGAAAAGAATGGACATCACTCTCAAGCAGCTCATATACTAAATGACTTGGCAATGTCCAATCAATCTATACCATTGGAACAACGAATTGAGTATCTAGCTAGGGCTGTAATGTGTATGCGTAATGAAGGTGTTGGGTACTCAATATCAAATGGCGTTCTTTTAAAGGAATTGGAAGACAAAGTTGGTGCAGTACTATGTATACTAAGTTAAATTATATTTGACAATATATTCATTTTATTTTATAGTTGGAGATAGCTCGCGTTCAGAAAATAATTTTAGATTGTATAACTGAATTGGTGACAGCAAATCGAGATGCGTGCAAAGCTCTGGAAGACCTTAACAATACACTCTATAACATAACCGAATTATATCACAACTTTGCTGATCCATATAATTTATGGGAGTGTAAATTGACAATTTTAAATTGCTCACATCACAACGATCCGCTTCTTGTTGAATCGGTATGGAGTCATATCTTAAATAAAGCTCTAGAGGGCAATGATTCTATGTCCGAAAGAAGTATACGTTTATTTTCTAAAGTTGAGTCACTTGTCAGAGAGTTCCGTGAATCTGGACACTGCTTTCCATTAGCATTTCTTATACATGAACTTGAAGTGAAAGCTTGTCAATTACGATTCCCAGAGGGGATCATACCTGAGAAATTAGTTAAATTGGATTTGGATGTTGAACTTCTTATGGAATATTATTCAAGGTAAGTTAACTAGTTGTGACCCTTTAACTGTATAATTTAGTTTGATTACACTTTTAGAATGATTTCTATGAATGAACGTATATGGGCCAATGAAGGAAATGATTGGCATTTGGTACAATCGGCGATACGGTTAGTGACTCTCGTGGCCAGCAATTCACAATCAATTTGGAATCGTTCTAAGTAATGTTGACACTAAATTAAACTATAGATATGTCTTAATTTGTCTTTAATTTTTTAGGAGGAGAATCGTTGGTAAAGCTCAAGATATAATAACTATTTGTTTAAATTTGTGTTATCAAAAACCCGATACAAATAGAATGCAAGAAGCTCTTAAAGAACTACAATGTCAATTGCAACGTTGTGTATCTTAATTTGTGTTGTTTATCAATAAAAAATATATATTTAAACAAAATGTATGTTTTGTTCAGTATTTATTCGTATCGTCGATCCAATAATTGTCAACATTGGTTTAACTCCATATGATACTATACTAGAATCACAAATAAGTAGAATCATAACATTGGACCAAAATAATTATTCTTAGTTTTATTTTTAGTATAATTTCATACGACTCGAATTTTGTAGAGCACAGTAGTTCGTTACAGTTATCAGGTATTTTCCAGTCAAAATTATTCTCTCCACATGATATCTGTATTTACTATCTGATTACATTTGTATCGCAGAGAAGGCTCTCTGAAGAACCTATAAAGTATAGGATCTCTTCCAGAATTGGTTTAGCCATGTCCTGTCTGTCTGGATATCATGAAGTTCAAAAGACTGATCTATTTGGACGGTGTAAGCTCTTCCTTTGTCATAAGCGTGTTGTTATTGAAATTGAGCTATATCGGTCAAGGGATTTTGTTCCCATTCAAACCCAAATTTTAACCCATATTTATAATGAAAAGTAATTCCCAAAATTTAGATCGGATACGCCTCTTAACAGAATTTACTTGAAGTTCAAGGACGGGTATTAAAGTGCAGGGTGATAATAGTTTTATATACATTTATTCTTAACATACATGGGTTAAAAAGGGTTTAAGAGTAATGTTCATTAAAATATTCTAATTTAAGCACATTGTCGCTAAATGAGCTTTGGTTAATATACATTTAGTATAATGACAATTACAAGGTATTGGATGTTCTTCAACATTTGCATCAAGTAGCTCTACTTCAATATTATATTTACGTGGCTCATCCTGTTTGCGGAGAATGGATATCTTAAATGCAATTGGTTCCTTTTCATCCATATCTTCACAATTATTATCTGGTAGAACAATCAAACATTGTTTCCAATGAGTTGATGGAGCAGTAGGTGCAGTTGATAGAACAATTTCAGTATTTTCCTTTTTATTGGGAAAGATACAATCAAACCATAAACAAAATCCCTGATGCTTGCCACTTCTTTGCGTAGACAAAACATCTTTGTAAATGATTCTATCAAGTTCAACAGTTTGAACTTCTTTAAGATTAAACCAATGTATTACAACACCTTCATGCAATAAATCATCTGTTGGCAATGCCAAAATTTGCGGCTTTGAGGACTTTTGTTTCCTTAACATGGTCGCAAAAGGATTCATACATACACCATTAAGCTTATCCCACGAACTAAATAAACTGGAAATGCTGCATGGTGCAATGTGAAGCGATGCCGACTCGGGGAACATGTAACCATTGTCTTTAAGAAAATGATCTCTGGCATATATCACTGAATCGAGCATACCCTCGTGTAACAAATAGAAACCCATCCATTCTGATATAATAATATCTACTTTTTCTGCGGTAGAAGGAAGTCGAAAATCCTCAACTCTGGAGTGAATAACCTAAAGAAATTTTTGTTTATGTGCTGGTTCGCTAAAAAATACATAAAAGCATATGGAATGTCACCTTTACGATCCCAGTTAGATCGTTTTCATCCATGATTTTTACTGCAATTCTGGCTAAATTTGAAGCTTCAACAGCATACACTAGTCTAGCACCGGCTTTAGCACAAAATGCCGATAATATGCCTGTACCAGCTCCAACATCCATGACAACTTTATTCTTAAAAAGTTCTTTGTTATCCATAACCGCTTTGTAGTATGCATTTTGCCTAGGCGTGTCTTTCAACATTAATTCATGTATCTGTATCAAATTTAAATGTTTGTATATTAATAAATCAATAAAATTACATTAAGTAGATTGGTTTTCTCTATTAAGTGCACTACAAAATTTTACCTCAAGATCTTCATAGTCTCTAAAATAACTATCGTGGTTTGAATCCATCATCATCAGACAAATATATTAAGTTAGTAAATTAGATTTTGTAAAAGCAATGCAATTTTATTTTGTGACCATATGGTATTTTCCCAAAAGTGATCGTTTTCACGTGTATTCCCATGGTCGCACAGTGATTGAGTTTGGAGTGATTATGATTGAGTTTGTTCTTAATTCTCCATATTGTCTTAAGATGTTCAGATATAGCGTACTACAAACTTTATATTGTGAGCACAATATGGAGATATTTTGATTTTAGTTTTATATTCAGATAATGTTATATGCACATACTCTAATCATTTTAATTATAATTTTTTTAATTCTACTTATTGTGTTTAAAGATTAGTAATATAAAGTGTAGTACATTTTATACATAATTCACACAAAATTCTTTTTTGTTTTCTGTTCTAATAACCCATATCAATATATTTAAAATTGTACCTATTGTGTTTAAACATTATGAGCATAAAGCATTTTAATAATTATACATTATGAACGCAATATTGATCTCTCTTTATAGTGTTATTTAAGTTTCAATATGATTGAACATGTATACACTAAATTGTATTAGTAGTTCAATATATATGAAATGACGTACCAAACAAATGTCATAAATTCTCTTTTTCGAATCTACCTCTTTTCCGGTCGGTCCGAAGCGTGTAAGTTTTCGTAATATATTGGAAAAAATATATTTAAAAACATCTTGTTATATACTTTATGGATTTTGAAAAATCTATTGTAAACTTTTCATATGTTTACTGTTGAATGATTCAACTAGTTATTTGTTTATATTTTTGTTTTGTGACAATACATATATAATATTCGTGATAGAAATAATAAGTATTTTATATTCTAGTGTCAAAATGAGGACAATCAACTCCAATCAGTGTGTGAAAATCCCTAAAGACATCAAGGCTTCGGTAAAAGCCCGAGTGGTTACCATTAAGGGTGCTCGGGGAACCCTTAAACGTAGTTTTAAGCATCTGGCTTTGGATATGTACATGGTCGACAAACGCACTCTGAAAGTTGAGAAATGGTTTGGTGCTAAAAAAGAACTTGCTGCTGTCCGTACCGTTTGCAGTCATATTGAAAATATGATTAAGGGTAAGAGCTTCATTCTTTTTAAAAATATTTCTAAGTTCAGTGTTTCTGTTTAGGAGTAACATTCGGTTTCCAATACAAGATGCGTGCCGTGTATGCTCATTTCCCCATCAACTGTGTAACATCTGAGAGTAACACTGTCATCGAAATCCGCAACTTTTTGGGAGAAAAATACATTCGTCGAGTACAAATGGCACCCGGGGTAACTGTGGTTAATTCCACAGCACAAAAGGACGAACTCATTGTAGAAGGCAATGACATTGAGGCCGTGTCCGGCTCGGCTGCTTTGATACAACAGTCGACAACGGTGAAAAACAAGGATATCCGTAAATTTTTAGATGGTCTTTATGTATCTGAAAAAACCACTGTTGTAAAGCAAGAAGCTTGAAAATAATGTGTTTATAAATAAAATTTAAAGAAAAACACTATAAATTAAATTTTATAAATCAAAACTATTAGGTGTACCGCTACGAACTAAATAGCTATGGTTTAATTTTTCAACCCTCTGTGAAATATCGGTTTAAAGGAATGAATCGTTTTTCAAAACCAGTGAAATTAAATTATTCGTTTTGTTCAAACAATACAGTTTAATTTCTTTAAACGGGAAATAATAAATACAACCATAAAGAATAGGAACCTATTCGTAGGTAATTTTATATAAATAGATTTTAAATTAATGTGGAGGACACAGAAACAATACAAAAGTTCCAAATATAACTAATATAATGTTCATCAAACAATTTTCTGTACAAAATTAGAGTCCAAAAAATGTGAAGTGACAAGTTGATGTTGACACTCAACACTAGACTGTTCTGACATTGTCGCTCAGCAAAACGGGTTATTGTTGACTGGAGTACAAATTAAATGAAAAACATGGTCTTTGTTGACTATTGCACTCGTTTAGCAAAGACAAGTGAGAGTCTTTTCTTTACCTAACTCTGTGTGAAGCCGGGGTTTTCAGGTTGAGCTTTTATTGCGAGCTCTTGTTATTTTTCAAAATTTAAATTTTTATTATTATTAGTATTATTATTCAGTCAACACAACGTAGTACCATCTTGTTAAGTAAATGACATCAGACAGCTGTGTGTGAAAAGTGCAAAAACGCGATCAACAGCACACATATGTTGCATGTGCGACCTCAATTGCGTTTTCCTCCGATCTGCTTTGTGTCGGATTCTTTTGGGAATTCATTAATATTCTAAATTAATAATTTGAAAAAGAAATTGTACTTTCAAAAGCACAATAAATTCGTTAAAATCATTTTAAAGATGTTTGAAATAATATAAATGTCGGCAATAGTATGAAGGGTCTACAAAATCCACAAATATGTATTAATATCGTTTCAGTTGTCGCTTTTTTTAAAATATAGTGAAATTTATAATTTTCATTGATATATTATTAGTTAGAAAGTCTTTACAGAGAAGGATTGAATAGCCCGTAAACCATATAATAATTCGAAACACTGCATCCTAGAGTATTTTATCCTTGTGGTAATATTCGCTCCACCTCCTTAATGCAGTGAGCCATTCCTTCTTCTGATATCAGGTGTTTCCTGATGAACAAATTAAGCTGATATGGTCGTTACAGGGATCATTGGCAAATTCTTTGCAGTGTATCTATCATCTAAGTAAAGGTCCATGGCCTTGTAATCTGTCTATCGAAGTGTGCAGTGTACACCATTTTGTGAGGAACATTGTATGACATATTAGACCAATTTAACCAAATGATTAATAGTGTACAACAATTGACACATATGAGAAACCACCACTCTTGGTCGAAAACTGTATTTTGAAAGCACGATTAGGAGTCACCTAAACAAAACAACATCGGAATTTCATCATTTAAATATACATCCAACATGGATGTGATGTTTGTTTAGGAGTAAATACTCACTGCACATGATCGCACAGTGTAGTGGGCACCATTGGTAACACCTTATCTAGAGCTCTAAATACTAACTGTGACCGAAGCAAAACGGTTAACAAAATAAAGCAAATAGAATAGTCTGCGGCAGAGGGAAATGATTCCGTGGCACCAACAAAGTGTGCTAACAACGAGAGGGATATTAAAAGAAGATAAATAAGTTTGTCGTTTTCGGAGACTGGCGATAATGGCCGCAGTCTCTATGTATTCTTTAATATGTGCTACAGATAACTCTCCGATATTACTAATTACTGCAATTCATATTATTAGATCAGCGTAAGTTAAATCCTAATGATTAACAGTTTGTATAGCATGGAAAATAGGTCCTTAAGCTATATATATATATAGCATCATTGTTAACCACCAAAAAAGAGATGGGCGGCCAGTGCCTTACGGAGCGGCAGCGTGGTCACAACAAGTGAGTGATACGCAATGGAAAAAGCTGCATAGCTGCCAAAACGACGCCCTAAGGATTGTTACGGGCTGCATTCAAATGACGTCGAAACAACACCTTCACGACGAAACGAAGATCCTCATAGTCAAGGAACACAATCTCATGCTTGGTAAGCAGTTCCTTCTGGCATCACACAGTGACGATCACCCTAATTGGCGCTGGACGGATATATATTATATTATCTTAAGTAAAATTATAAATGTCATTGCAACGTCATGCGGGCCTCCCCTACTGGCTGAGAATTGTCCCGGTATGGTGACATTTATCCTAGACCAGTAGAAATTTAGTCGTGTACATCAACCCGACCTTAGCTACCACTGCTCTTCGTTCGCTCCACAATGGGAGGAGGTCGCTCTTAAGGACAACATTCATCCAGTGAGCTCTTAGCGCTCTTTCCATCGTCTCTCGATAAATACGATGCAGAGCTGCTCTGTACGAGGGTTCATCAAGGACATATACAGGACAAATGCCTCAGAAAAAAAACATAACATTGACATCGAATCTTACGTGATGAATCACTAGTATCACATCAAAACAACAGAGATTTTAAAAAAATGGACAAAAGTAATTGCCACGGAACCATCATGCGAGATATTAAACGTACATTTTGGTTGGGTGAGATGTATAATGAGGTCATATTATTGTAATGGACGTGTTAGGGAGGGAACGAAGAACCCTTCTTAAGAGTACAATGCTTATATGTTTAAAGCAAAGAATGAATGAATCGACAATCTGTTATACACTACTATGAAACTTCTTAAGCTGATACTGATGTCTACATACACATGTTATGGTACATTAGCAAACCTCCCTTGTCATCTAGCATTTAATGTATATTAACCGCGAAATTCTAGTGAAAATTAACATCACTACTTATTGTGTCCTATTTCCTATACTAAGTAAAGAACAATACTTTTATTATATAGCGCGTGTAAAATTTGTAGCGAATGTTCCATTTTTGTACCAAGGTGGCAGCTTTATACATAAAGAAATTATATTCATGAAAGGTCGTGCATTATTTGCTGAATTAGAGAAATCTGTACCGCGTTTTTAAACATTTGAATAATTATTTAACATGTAAGTACAAATTAATATCATATAAAATATATTCTAACCACCAATTTCGAATTGAGTGATATATTTATATATGAACTGTCATAATATTGAACTTTATTAAATGATTCCAATATTTGCTTTTGGATAATTAAACCATATACATTAATAAGAAGACTTGAAAATAATTACATTTTAAAAAGTAATTAAATGATAGGGAATATGTTATACAAGTGAAAGTTAAAGCACTGATATAAATTGCATATGAGGACAATAATACCCAACTGCACTTGCAATACATGTGAGCATGATCCGTGTTGCTAATAGTGAGTTACGCATGGTTTAGTACGCATAATATTCATATTGAAATAGGAATGTGGTAGAATATTTTATGATATATGTCATTATTATCCTACATAATAATATTTTTTTAGATAATGGAGTCTCAAAACATTCCAGTTCGAGGAAGATCACGTGGCCGGGGTCGTGCTACGGCTCAACCTATAATACGGGTAATTAATTTTATTATATTTTCCAAAATATATACATTGTTATATACATTGTGAAGTCAATTCAATTAAAATGATTTAATATCCTACTAAAGGAGGATCAGGGACCTGAAAATATATCAAGTGGCTATGCACGTGGGCAAGTCTCGCTACGTGATATGTTAGATTTAGGTAATCCGAGGTCTATTCCCAAGTCCTCTGCGGCAACATCTGAGTCTGCAGGTAATAAATATTATTTGGAAATATATTAAAAATATGTACAATTACATTTACATAAAATTCTAGTCACAAAACTGTGTCAAGGAGCAGGAAGAGGAAAACGTGATGTTTCAGATGTTACACATACTCGACCTAAAGATTGTGTCACAAAGTTAGGTCAAACTGGGTCAAAAGTTATTGTACAGTCCAATTATTTTCGAATATTGAAAAAGCCAAAGTGGACTATTTATCAATATCGAGTAGACATTTCTCCAGATATTGAAAACCTTCGTATACGGCGTGCTTACTTGGCTCAACACAAAGAACTTTTCGGTGGCTACATTTTTGATGGTACTACTCTGTTTTCCTCAAAATATTTAGTGGAAAACATGAAAGATGGGCTCATAGAGCTACTAACCAAAAATAGGGAGGGAGAGACAATTCAGATTAAAATAAAACATGTTGGTATTGTTGAACAATCAGATGCCCAGCAATTGCAAGTTTTAAATTTGATTTTACGCCGGTCTATGGAAGGACTTAACTTACAACAAATTGGAAGAAATTTTTATGATCCCATCGCTAAAGTACGTTATACAAATTTTTTTTTACCACTGTTATGATTTTTAGATTGTAACATATTTAAAGGTATGTCTCGAAAATTACCGAATGGAGATATGGCCGGGTTATCAAACTTCTATAAGACAACATGAACGTGACATATTGTTATGCGCCGAAATCGCGCACAAAGTTATGCGCACAGATTCTTTGCATCAAATTTTATTAGAGTCCTTACGAGACAGTGAAGATTATCAATCAACTTTCAAACAGGAAGTGATCGGTAAATATTTCATCAACTTACGATGTATTTGTTAATTTGTAACTACTAATATTTGTTCATTAATTACCTTTTATATATTATTTAGGTATGGTCGTGTTAACGTCATATAATAACAAAACATATCGAGTTGATGACATAGATTTTACTCGTAATCCTCTTTCGACATTTACCAGTAAAGAAGGCGAAATAAAATACATCGATTATTATAAAAAAGTAAGATAAAACGTTGAGATCACATGTTTTTTAATTACTGTATACAATTTTTACTATCTACAAAGAGGTACAATATATCAATTAGAGACCAAAAGCAACCGCTCCTTGTTTCACGTCCTACAGAGAAAAATCTTCGAAGTGGTCAAAATGAGATGATCATGTTAATACCGGAGTTGTCACTAGCTACTGGTTTTAATGTGGCCATGCGGAACAACTTCAGGTAATCAATTATTACATAAAGTTCCCGATAGTTCCGTCATCTCATTTTTTCTAAAGGTTAATGAAAGCAATGAGTGAACATACAAGATTGGCTCCAGATCGCCGAATGGATCGTCTTCAATCTTTCAATAAACGGCTTCAACAGTCAAAAGCCAGTATCGATGTGCTCAATTTATGGAATATGAAATTAGACATCAATTTAATTGAAATACCTGCGCGTATTTTGCCCACACAAAAAATATGGTTTGGAGATAATAAAAGGTATACCTGTGATGAAAACGCAGATTGGTCTAGGGAAATTCGGAACGTTTCAATGTTTTCAACAGTACATATTAAACGTTGGATTGTAATAGTTCCGAGTCGCAACATTCGAGAAGTAAATGAATTCGTGCAACTTTGTATTAAGGCAGGTCGTGGAATGCGTATGCAGATTGCAGATCCGGTTTAGTAAGATACATAGATATATACAACTCATATATATATATATATATTTATGTCAGATGATTTTTTCCATTTTTAGCACTGAAATGAGAGACGACAGAAATGCATCGTATTGCACGGCCGTTGACACTGCAGCTGCTAAAGATCCACAAATATTAATGTGTGTTCTAGTAAATATAAATGGAGAAAAGTGAGTAATACACCAATAGACAACTATGGTATTAGGTAACTATAGGTATTAATGTTTTTTTTTTCAAAGATATGGTTGCATTAAAAAGAAGTGCTGTATTGATCGTCCTGTCCCCTCGCAAGTGGTTACACTTCGTACAATTGCCCCACGGGGTAATAAGGCGGCTAGTTTGACGTCCGTAGCAACAAAAGTTGTTATTCAGATGAATGCAAAGATCCGTGGAGCTCCGTGGATGATTGATTTACCCTTAGGAGGGCTTATGACTGTTGGCTTTGATGTTTGCCATTCAGCGAAAAACACATCATATGGTGCTTTAGTAGCTTCCATGGATTTGAAATCATCATCGAGTTATTTTTCTGCAGTAACTCGACACATGAAAGGTCAGGAACTGTCAAATGAGATATCTATGAATATGACATGTGCTCTGAAATCATATCGTACGGAGCATGGAAAACTCCCAGAGCGGATACTGTTTTATCGTGACGGCGTTGGGGACGGTCAGCTTCATCAAGTATTAAGCACGGAAGTTCTATTTTTAAAATCAAAATTAGATGAGATATATAAATCAGCTGGTGTTGAAAGAGGATGTCGCTTAGTTTTTATGATAGTTTCCAAACGAATTAACACTCGGTATTTTGTTCGAGGACGTAATCCAGTGCCTGGAACTGTAGTAGATGATATCATTACTTTGCCAGAAAGGTACGATTTTTTTTTAGTTTCCCAGTCGGTTCGGCACGGCACCGTATCACCGACCAGTTACAATGTTATTCACGACAATGCCGGATTGGATGCTGATAAGCTACAAATATTGACCTATAAAATGACACATATGTACTATAATTGGTCAGGAACATGCCGTGTTCCGGCTGTATGTCAGTATGCCCATAAGTTAGCTTTCATGGTGGGAGAACACCTTCAACGTTCCCCAAGTAATAAACTTGAAAATCAGTTGTACTTTCTTTGAGACAAATGTTTTCTAAAATAAGATATCCAATGCAATTTACCGATGTAATTTTATTTCAATAAAGTAAAAAGATATATGTTTAATTTCGTTTTTTTGTTCCACTCTGTCAAGAGCAGCTATTTTAATATCTTAGGCAATGAATCTGTCTCAAGTGTGCTACGGTTAATAAAGCGATGGGCTCAGCGCATGCAACGAATGCGATGTTAAGAGGAGAATAATAATGAGAAAACGACCGTGCTTCGGGGGACCTCGGGTCCCTCGCAAACTACTTGAGGGTTAAAAAAAAAATCTCAATAAGATAAAGAAACAGAGTGACAACAAGGGTCCAGAGAACAAATGACATTTCACAATGACTNAATCTCAATTAGATAAAGAAACAGAGTGACAACAAGAGTCCAGAGAACAAATGACATTTCACAATGACTCACGTTGTCCGCGATATTGAGAGAAGTAAAAAAACTGCTTAACTTGGATCTATGACAACAGGGCTACAATGTTGGCAACTCTTCCCTTTGGCACCATGTTCTCGAAATTTGTAAACCGTTAAAATGAGATTCAACTCAACATGTAGTAATGCAGACGGTTTTCCTGCAAGCCAAAGGAAGGGTTTAGTAGCCGACTTTTAAATAAAATATGGTGAACACCTAGTCTGTGCACAAAGTTAAACGGATTGTCCAAGTATTAAAAGCAAACGAATCAAATCGTTGGATCAGGGGAGTTCTTGATGATGAGAAAGCATTCGGCTCAGTTTGGCACACCGGTTTAGTATTTAAAACGCAACCTTTTTGAATTCCAAACCATTTATAGTTATTACTTTGCCAGAAAGACGACAATGTCAGATTGGATCCTGAATAAAATGATTATGTAAACAAATCAATTACAAATTTACTATCCACATACAATTAATATTACAACTTGTTTTTTCTAAACATTTTATTTTGATTTTATTGAACTAATAAAGGCACTTTCACTTATGTTTCATTTAACATATTGATCATATCATTTTGTATTTTTTTGTTAAAGCACAGAGAAATTAGTAATTCTTGCTTTGTGGTTTAAGTTTCTTTTTAATAAATCTATTCATTGTTCACAAATTTATTCATAACAATTATTTAAAAAATGTATTTTTTTTTTAAACATCTATATTAAACATGTAAATGCAATGGGTAATAACAATGATAGATATGATCATAATAGGGACACCACATTCTGACCACATCATTATTACGCTGAAAAAAAATGTATACAACTTTTAAAAATGTAAATATGTTCAATTTAGAACAAAACAGTTTAAAACGAACCCGTTATTGAGTTATTACGGTTTCCTGATCATCTTTCGTTTCTTCCAATAATGACTCATCAATTCCCCTTTCTTTGCATTGTTGAAACTTTAATTGGGGGAATCGGGATGTACAATTTTGTCTCTTCCATCTCGGAACTATGGATATTACTGTTGCAATGTTGAAGTTGGGGTTTCGTTTCTTCACTATGGTTCGAATCCTATATTTTATGTTCTATTAGTACATTTAGAAAAATTATGGCATAAAATGCCAATTCCGAAACAATTAAATAGAAATGTAACAGGTGTTTAATGTAATCGATCAGTCTATACAACAAAAATTAATAGTTCTAATGCAAACCTATGTATACAATACACCTATATTTAGCTAAGATAAATAAATAATCATTATAAGATATCAAATTTTATCATCTGTTTATATGCATTTACATAAGAAACCCAATTTTTACTTAATTACATTTTAATTGTCAAGGCAGTGTGTGACTGAACAAGAATAACCATTAGAGCTGCAACGATTTAGAAATCCAATATATACCAAGAATCACACTTTAAATATGTAGCACGCACTTATGTCCTTAAACTTTAAACTGTTTAAGATTGACCGTAAACGTTCTTTGAACGGACAGATAGACGGACTTGGCTAAGAAAAACTCAGGTGGTGATCGATTTTGTTGTTATAAAATATTCGAACTGTTATTTTGGGCACAATTGCAAGAATCTAAATTTAATTACATTTTTTGGATATAAATATTGCGGCTCTATTCGAATAGATGAATTATTATGGAATCCTTAATTGCCTTTAATTGTAGCAATATTTTCGTCAGTAAACCAATTAAAGATTTATTTAGTTTTCTGCTGCATATATTATCGAATGACAACAAATATATTCCTTACGAAGACAACGACAACAAATATAACGTTTCCAATTATGCTCATTATTGTATTATGTCTAGTTGTTTCTATACTTTTGACGAAAGTTGGTTGAATGAAATGTATGAATGTAAAACTTCACATATATTGAAGATGCGGTTTTAAATAAAGTTTTTTGTTTAACTACTTTTATTTGGAGAAACTTGTCATAAAGTTTAGAAACTATGAATTTTCCATCTAAGACAAAGAATGTAAAGATAGGCCGAAATTTCGTGCCAAAGGCTACAAATTTGAAGTTTGTGATTGAAAAACACAAAATTATAAGAAATATGATTGACAAAGAAATTCTTATTGCTTCTTAATATATGGAATGATACTTGTCTTTACTTTTGGACTTCGATATATTCTGCTTGGTATATTTTTTATATATGTTAAAAATATGTATATGATTGAATATTTAAGGGAAAACGATATAACACTCTTACTGAGCGTGCTCGAAGAGGAACATTTTTTAAAAGTAATTAATTTGCCAGAATTCAGAAATCGCAATTTGAAAAATTTATAATTTGTTTACACATTTATGGCTTTTCTGTTTGTCAGTTAAAAACTAGTTTTTATATTTAAGATATTTACGGGGTCTAAGGTGACTATTCTTTTGCGTTAATTATTTTTCAATTTGGCTTTTTGTTTAAATCTATCGTAAATAAAAAGTTGGCCTGGTAGGCCAATTCAATTCAACAACGTACTATAAATATTCATGTTACAATGTAAGAAATAGGTAATGATTCGTCGACTGCAATTACGATTTTGTAATCCATCTCAGAAATTTGTTGAAATAATCCTGAAAAGTACCGTATGAAATAATATTTTGTGTACAATATAAAGCTACGCGATTGATATTATAAAATTATCAAAATTTTTTAAAGGATCTCTGTTTCTAAATTCAAAATACAAATTAAATAATATATTTAGAAAGAATGATATGTAGATATATATAATAAATTGCACTATAGAATTGAACAGTCTTGGATATATTACAATACAATAAAATATTAAGAGTTTTTACCAAAAATTTGTTTAGTAAATACACTCCTTAGATATATTTCCCTAAAATATGTCCAATTCAACCAAATTATTATTAAAAAAAATAATAATAATTTATCAATTAAGTACGATAGATGAAAAAATAATGACTAAGAAATATCCACCATCGGATCGTCACATTAATCAGTGCAAGGATCGGTACAAGGATTGTGATAGTAATATATTTACGCATCACATTCATAGGGGAAATGTATACTTGTTAAATATAACAATATATAACAATATTATATATATAACAATCATAATTTAAAATTGATAAATATTTATTTTTTTAGTTAGTTTTAAGCCATATAATTTCTCACGTAAGACCCCGAATGGTGTTGATGTATATTCTAGCTAGGGATAAAATTCGAAGCCGCATGTATTTAAGATACAAAATCTTCCAAAGGATTGTGAATATTTAGAATTTAAAGGGCGAGTTGCAACAGGATTATGTTTGTATTTAATTTTTCAAAAAAGTCAATTATTTGTGAAATCTTGAATCCCTAGGATTAACAGAGAGATACAACGAAGGACAAAGCTAATTTCCACATAATCCACGTACTGATGTTATTAATTAATAGGAAATTTCAAAACATACCAATGCCTGCCAATATCTTTCCACCTTGCATCCATAAGACAATTTGTTTAACTGCGAAAGTGCATATAGCTTATAGACAGAGAGACCGACATGACTGAATCAACTAACGAAGGCAACATGTTTGTTTGAATATATATAATTGTGTCAAGTAACTCATTTTCTCCTTTGGAGTATTTAAATAGATAAATCAAAGATGATACAAGTGAAGAATTAAAAAAAAGTTTTCTCTGTACAAAAAGATAAATCCAAACTGTACAAACGATTGTTTTTGTAAGGCTGTTATAGAAGTTTTAAGAAATCATAACATAAGACAATTTTATTTTTCTTATCAATTAATTAAGAACGGAAGTAGAAGTTGACGATATTGAAATATACTTATGGTGTCATAAATCTTCTGAAACCGCTCAATATATGTAACTGATAATGTGTTTTAAGTTTTCTCTTTTTGTACGAACTAAAATAAAAATTCAAATGAAATTAGTAATCAAAAATTACCTGTTTTACGGGCGATGGAGGAATCTCCAGATGATATTTATCTTCACAGAATGTACGCAAAAGCGTAATTCCTTCAGTTCTGTTTTTACCGTAACGAGTTTCCCAAGCATCTAACAGCCTATTGTAATAGCGTGGAGATTCCGTATACTTTAAATATTTATGTGTTTTTATGGTAGGAAAAATTCGTTCTAAAGGTGCGCTTCTTGCAAGTTCGTCTTCGGCCACAATCAGACACCGGACATCATCGGGTGTCAAATTATCGAGAATTTCATTTACATACTAGTAAAATGTCAGTTGATTTATTATTTATTGACAAATTGAAATGTACCAAAATTATATACCTCTTCTCTATCTTCTAGTGACTTCCGTGAAAAAGTAGTATGTTTAATTTTTTCTGCACGTGACAGATAATTTATGTACATCCGTTTGTCATAGCAAATGGGACCTGGTGGTAAAGACATAGACACCGCAATTTCTTTTTGTTTATCTAATGAAAGCTTTGGAGGAACCTGTTGTGGTAAAATATTAGACAAACAAAATGTCATACAATATTTTAGTAAGACATACGTTGTACAGAGCAGTGTTTAGGACTCCTTGTACTAATGGTGCCTTCACATGCGCGTCCAGCGGTAATTCCGAATGTAAAGAGGGAGATATGTTCACTTCCAGCAGCCATGGAATTAAATCTGCATCAAGAAGAACATCGAAACCGAATAGTTCAAAGCAACTGTATTTCGATTCGACATTCAATTTGACCATATTATTAATTGAGTTCTCCCCAGCCAATATGGTACGTAAAACCAAATTCTGAAGAGCTTCCCATAAACAATCTGTGCGGATCCCTCGATTAGCTAAATATGTCCAAAGACTTTTAATAGTCCACTTGTGACCATGACAAGCGTTCACGTCTTCATTTTTGGAATAGTTCAGGGATAACTTATTTATACTATAATTAGTTAAATGCATACACCGATCATTCAGGGTGTCGGATTTATCACTATATTTAACTGTAAAGAAATTACTTTAAATTATATATATCAACACGACAAAACTTAACTTACCTGAGGCAAACCGGGCCAAGCCATTATGGTACATATAAACTCGTAATGGGTTAATTGATGTTACAAGCACATATAAACGTAAATCAAATTTACTGCCGTTTATAAGTAGGGGGCGTTCGATGTATCTAGAATTATTTTTTAAAGTATACTGATGAATTTAAAATATTTTGGTTTAAATAGTTTATTAAAACACATACGATTGCAATTTTTGGTCAAGATAAAGCAAGTCAATTTGACATTGTGTAAAGATGTTTTCATTTCATAAGACTTCAGTACAATGATCTTTGTGCAATATTTAATTTCGTTATGTATGATTGTAATAAGCAAGAAAAATACTGTTGGACGAACAAACTTAGGTATATGGTGACAGACCATAAACGTTAATGCCCTTTGAATTAAGATTAAAATTCAACAATTTGTAAAATACTTTAAAACGGCTTAGGGTGATTACAAAATACTTTTTTATACCAAAACTCTTGAGTAATTAAAAATATTGTACGTATAAAATATTTACAAACTCACTTTTGAACAATGAGTGGTCTTCTCTTTGGAATTTGTGCCCATCTATCTACAACTCGTATTCCAGTACCACGTGCACTAGCTGGAGGTTTTATTATCCATTTCACATTTCTTTGCGAGTAGCGTGTCCAGTTTCGACGTAATGAATTTAAGTCGTGAGGAATAACATATGTCCTGTTAAATAGACTAGTAAATAAACGCATATTTGAGTATTAACATTAAACGCCCTACTTTGGCATAAATCCAAAATCCTTTTTCCCATATTTACACATTTGTTTTTGTAAATTTTTCCAACATGAATCTTTGCGTCCAATCTTGAAAGAACCAGGCAAGTGATTAATTTTTTGATGAGGACGAATTGTTTTAAAACACGGAGATTTCATATGCTTTCCCCATGTACCCATCCAATCATTTGTTTCTGAAAATGAACATCTGTCTGATATATATTTTATGAAATTAATATTATAAATTTTACTCTTAAGTAACCGCATTCCACTATTCGTTAAGACGGAACGTACAACTTTGGGCATAACATTAGTTACCCTCCACTTCATTATTCGATATAGCTCTGGTGACACGTCAGGACCCTTTTGTGTAGTCGATGAGAATGCTATATACGGTGGAACATTTGGAAACAGGCTAGGAACAAGCAAGGATATTGGATTTTTACAACTTTCGTCTGAGGTATCAGGCATTTCATAGATATGAGTTTCGTTTGTATGGTCTACTAAATGGGTTAATTTGTAAGCATAAGCTCGATATCCATCTTCGGAATCAGACGACAGATCTGAGTCGCAGCTCTCAATTATTGTGTCTGAAAGTTAATAATAAATAAAGAGTGCATAAAGGTAATTAGGAAGTCAACTCAATGTGTTTAAACTTTGTTATGGTTAAGTTTGTATGGAAAGTGTCAAAATTTTTAGGCATTTGTTGACTCCATAATTTTAGCCATGTCCGTCTTTGTGTCTGTGTGTACGTTGTAAAAATGATTACGGTCTGACGAACTGATCTGTGAGGACTTATTTCTTCCTTTCATAGGTTGGTATTAAAAACGGACTATATTGGTTTAAGTGTGTTGGTAACTGATATTCAAACGATGTTTTTTTACCCAAGGAAAATTTATCAATAATGAATGTATAAGTCCAAAACAATTTTTTTCAAAATTCCTTGGCTAGTAAAACAGTTTCTGAACAGAAAATGTTAATATCGATCAGACCGGATATAATTATTGTTCTGTCTTTTGCCTTTAACAAAAAAACAAATATACACATGCCAATAATACTCACCATCATCAGTTATGTCACCATCGATATTATTATCACTAATTATATCTCTATTAGATACAACTTTATAATGAACTGGTTGTACAGGTCTAATCAAATGAGCATAACATTGTACTTCTTCTATTTTGTCCTCTGCATTTCGGATTTTCTTATTTTTAATATCGGGAGATTTTATATACATTTTTTTTTGTTCTTGTATCGAGGGTCGATTTATTCTAGGACTTAGGTTTCCATAAAGTAATACTCGATGGAACGAAGGAGACTTTTTTGCTGCACATTTATTTCCTATATACAAAACAAAAAGGGAAGTTGATTCTTAGTTTTTACTCTACAAAGGTATATAAACTTCTTAGCTCCCATACGAGGCAACTAATATATGTATCATTTATGTTTTAGGAAAAAATAATAAAAACATTGGCCAGGCCAACTACAATTGTAATTCGTTTTATGTGATTTAAACTAACTAACCATTACAGCCTCCAAGGGAGTCATATATTCACTTTGCCTTTACATAACGGACGGGAACCCATATAAAAATATATA
>JXPZ01008552.1:396-12355 GCA_001014575.1 Themira minor
TACCAAATTTTCCAGTGAACATAACATTTCTGAAAGTAGTTTATGTATTTATTTGAAATATTTATTACACTTATCCAAAACATGATTTAATGATAGTATTTTGGTATGCTAACTTTTCTAAAACATATTATTGTAAATAGTGAGATTTTTCTACAACGATCATACTATGTATAATGCTTTTGTATATGAATGTTTATGTATGTGTATATATATTTTTGCTGTAAAGGTTTGTAACATTTTTCAAATAATAAAATTTTTGTTTTTTTAAGTTTTAATAGTGAGTTTGGAATTTTTTGAAAATATTAATTTCTTTAGTGCCATTACAATACTAATTTCAATTTAACAACAACGAATTTGCATGCTTGTTTGAGCTTAACATGTATATTTTATAATATATATTTTATAAATTTCTTGTTTTTACTAACATTTACAATTCGAAATTTTTGAAAAGTTCAATCAAATACAAAAATATGTGGTACAATTATAGGGAACATGGGGGGCGGGGTTATCAAAATAATAATTTTTTTAATTCAATTCACTTTAAACTTAAAAATATTAACAAATTGCTGCATAACTAAGCTGGTACTAAAGTTTTCGAGAAGCTGCTAAATATCTAATAAGATTTTGGGATCTATTAAAACTGAGTGTGGAGGGTTCCAAACGAGGTTGGTTGTTTTTTATGTGTCGGGCTGGTAGTCACGGTTTAGATTGTGCTTAATAGTACCAAAATGAAAGAAATCAAATCCTTTTCATATGTATTACTGAAATGGAAATGGCTTTATGTTATACACTACTCTTGTCGTGTACGTATTGATTTAGAATTGGTCCGTCAGAAGATCGCATATTTCTCTGGTGACTGTCTCCTTACTCGCCCGAATCGTCAACCGGAACATCTACGTAAAGATAACAAAATAATAAATTGCAATAATACTGGAATCATTTTTGTAACTACCTGAGCCTGTTTGTTCGGTTCTAATCGCATCAGACATCCAACTTGTTGGGATTGCGTATGTATAATGCCCGCACACACCATGTTATCTGGATTAGGATCAACATTTTCCAGCAATTGCATGCCGAAACCCATTAGTTTATTACGGGCACCCGGTAGGTCCAAAGGTTGTTGAGCCTTGAACACTTTTTGGGATCGTTGTTGTTCGCTGTCAAAAGAAAGATGACAATTCACAATACGGCTGAACAGGTTTAGTGGCAGTCGCAGCTCACTTACCCTCCGAGATTCTTCCATCGTGCAAAGAACGATTCGGCGTTCATTTCGGTTGGTTCAAAGAATTTATTCACCGTCAAGGGCAATAGAATGCTGAACTTCTGCGCCGTGCCATTAAATCGGAAATTTACATCTATTGTCGGTGCATCGCTGTAGTCCTCGATGCATTCCGCTGTAAGTAATTGTTGAATCTGGGCGCCCGCATCCAAATTCGGTTCGACTGGTTTCATTTGCACATTCAACTTGAGCGAATCCTCAGGTCCCCATTGCAGTATCGGCGTGAAGTTCTAAAATAAATACCTATAGTAGGAAAGTTCATCAAATCAAAAATGGCATGTATGAACCCACCGTCAAAGGTATTTGGGTTTTGTTGCCGTAGAACAAACCAAGTCTGCCCAAATTCTGTCGAAATTCACTTTTCACCCCAATTTGAAGCATTTCATTCTCAAACAGTACACCATTGTTTTTAAAAAGGAATTTTTTTGTATTGTACACGGCGGTATTGTTGTTGCCATAAATGTCACCCAACACGTCAATCAGAGTGCCACTGGCCGATGAGTTGTTCATGTTGTTAGCTGGAGGGGTACTCAAACCAAGCAAATCAGCATTGGCATTGCTATTTATATTGACCCTGTGTTTGTGAAGAGTAATAATACATTGGAATAATGTTTAAATATGAAAATTAGACAACCTACTTGTGATTGGCATGCGTGTTATTTTGCACCAAATTATTTGGTGCCGGACTCTTCGATTCCCGTATCTCGTTCTCTGGCACCCGACCAGGTTTTTTCTTCTTCAGCACTGCCAATATGGAGCTTTCACGCTCGGGGAAGGATGGCATCTCCTCCAGCACCGTGGCCAACACATCTGTGGACGCCACAATACTTAACTGCAGATACTCGCTGGCTCTCTGTTGCAACTCAGCGTCGGCTGAGCGCAAATTGCTGTGCTGGCGGAAAACCTCCTGAATGTTCGTGCGGATCTCTGGGAACAGATTGATGAATTTAATATAAGTGGACAGCAGCAAAGCCCTGGTCATCGGCGAACACAAATGGTACTTTGAATGGAGCAACTTGAACTGCACCAGCGGGGCTGAACGTGAATCGCCCGCAATGAGATTGCCAAATTCACCCAGAATGTAACCACCCACTTTCACCATATTTTCATGGCATGCGGGAGCCTGCAAAGCCTCAAAAACGGTTTTGGCGGCGTACCCTTGTACCTCCTCGCGATTGATGACGATTTGAATAACGCGATACCAAACCTCCTCGGACACATAGTCGCCGGCGATGCGTATCAAGTTCAAAATCACGTCCACATACCAGGTGAAGTCTGTGGCGTATTTCTCCGCCAGAATGGCCACTTTCAGCACCATCTCTTCGCGTATCGAGTAATCGGCTGTCTCCAGGTAGTTTAACATCTCCTGAACAATTTCCTCGGCGTTACTGCGATCGCACATCGCATACAATAGGTCCACAGCCATTTGGCGCACCGAAACGTCCTTTTCCATTTTCATTGACAAGATTACGACCTCCTGATGTTTCTTCACCTCCTCGTGTGAGAACTCGGATGTGGCCAAATGACACATTGACTCTAGGGCCAAGTAACGTAAATTGGTTTCGCGATTACTGAGGAACTGGCCCAACTGGCTACACGCCCTCACGAGAAGATTTGGCTCACTGTCGCTGTGTATAATCAAATTGATTGCCTCAAAAAGCACGGCATTTTTGGCGTTTGAATGCTGCACTTTCTTGCTCTTTGGTGGCTCCTGGGCCTTATTCAGAATGGTCTCCAATGTCTCGTTGAGACGAGCGCGCACCCCGGGCTCCTCGGTGACTGGATTATAGTTTTGCAGCAAACGTAGCAGTTTCACTGAGAGCCATGGCGCCGGAACAAAGTAGTACGTGTAATCTTGCAGATCCGTGTAGCTGGCAGTAACGATACGCGACAGACGCGAAACAGCCAAGTTGACGCAGCCCTTGTACTCGTCTGGATTTCGTTTGACCAAGGCGTCTATAAGCGAAGTGGCAGCGGTCACTACCCCCATATGCTGATCGTTGAGTAAATGAATGATTCGAGAGGTCCACTCTCCACCGGGTATTATGTCCGGGCTCGAGCGGAATAAACGCAATAGGCAAAGGGCAGCCGATTGCTTCACCACGTCCATGGTGTCACTACATAGTAGGTCAAAAGAAGTGAATGAGAATATTTTGTTCTTAAATCTTTGGACCACTCTAAAGCATTACTCACCCGGACACCAATAGCTTGGGAATTTCATTGGAGAAAGACTCGGCCATATCACGACTGCCAATATTGGCAATGCACTGCAAAGCCAAATTTACATGCACCGGATTGCGCGATTGCAAATCGTTCTTAATTGATTGTATGATCAGGCGAATCAAATCGCTGTTGGTGTTTACCAGCACCGAAATAAACAGATAGCCCTGGAAGGAACGAATAACGTTTTAATTGCTTACTGGTAACTGCCGGGTCGATTTCGCTTACGATTTGTTTCTCGGAATATTTGTTGGATGACAACAAATTGACCGCCTCCATGTGACCGAAGTCAATATCATGACCAAGCAGAAATATAAACAACAGCTTACACACATATTTCTTCTTCTGGTAGCCATCCAATGTTTTGTCACCTTTAAATTTGCTACGTATGTTGGCCAACTCTTTGTTGATGCGTTTCACTTCGGCTTCTTTACTTTTACCTATGAATGAGTTAAATGGTATTGTATTAGGAGTATTAGTGAAGTCTCTTCAACTGACTTCAACTTCCTTCTTAAAATTCGATTACTATTGAAATATCATATTTTTCCCTAAATATTCTGGAACAATTGAAAATTGTTGAAATGCATCAAAATAATTGCTATAAAGATTATTAGTAAAATTTAACTGAATGATTGATTGACAGTTCTGTTCGATTACATAAAATATGTAAGTTCATAAAACTGTATTTAAGAGAGAGAATTTGTCAATCCTTATGTCTTAGGTGTTATGCCCTATCGCTTTTACAATTATCATTCAAAGTCGATTATAATACGCCTCCTAGGGTTGGCTTCTAGATAACATCTCTTTATTAAATGACGGCCAGTATTGTCGAGTAAACAACATTGCATTTGGTTTTTGTATTTGTATGTATTTACATTTAGCTTTGCAAACACATATGTTGATCAGTTTTGGGCTAAGTGTTAAAGAGAGATGCTCTGATTAAACGCCCCTATTAAAATTAATTCCAATTATTCTTTGTTGAAGTGCAACAATGAATTGAGATGATTATTGTGTGTACTTACAGTTTCTTATGTCCGATATGAAAACGGCCAAACCTCTCATACCATCCCCCCTCACAGGTGCCATTGTTGTTAATTTATTAATTTTTGTTGATTTATTGAGTAACGGTGCTACACAAAATCAATTCAAGCCTTGCGGCCTAAGTGAGAGAGTAATTTTCGTTAGTTGCGTTGTGTAGTCGTCACTATTAAATATCTATTACTCTCTTCCTCGGACTTCGTCGTTATTCGGCGTAATGTGTTGTGCTTGTTTCTGTGGCTTATTGTTTTTCGAAGCAATTCACTTGATCGTATTTGACAATAATTTCACAAAGATGTGTGTTACACAAATTATAGACCTGTTGAATTTAGCGAATAAAAAGCGAATTAAATCTTTGTTTTATAATTTAATTGAAGTATAAAAATATGCATTTCATGGGATTGTACTTCTTTCCTATATTTTTCTTAAAATTTTGGCACTTATAAGCGAATATTTCTTTGTTTTGTTTTCGATTCGTCGATTTTTATGAACCTTCGCGATGTACCAAACCAAATAATGTGCATAAAATGAACATCTTATATAATATAAAAAAAAGTTGTTTTGAAAATACACAACTGACATGATGCTGCATTAAATTTTGTTTTGTTTGTTTTGCAGAAAATGTTTATCAATATCCCAAAATGAAATGTACCCCTCACCCCTCATCCCAAAACCCATGAATGTCTTTTTCTTGACCTTAACGGAAACTGAGAATTTTTCTGTTTGGCTCATTCGTATGTTTATCAATTCTTATTCGTTTACAAAAGCAGAGAAATGCTTTTTTAATGCTCTGCCTTATCGCATCGCCACCACCATTGAAATTCTTAAGACGAGAAAAATAAGCAGAATAAATACACTTTAAAAATAAATTGAGTTTAATGAAATTAAAGTGACGCAGCTAAAGTAAATGTCATGGAAATGGGTGGTGGAAAATTATGTTGGAGTGGTAGGGGAACTTAAGAAAACCATCAAAGTGGGTGATAAAGTGGTGTTGATGGATTCGATTAAAGGGACATTTTCGTGTACTTTTGGGAGATTACAAGCTCAAGGTTTCGTTGTGCTAGGACATTAATATGTTAGGGAAAGTTTGTTTCGTTCGTAAAACACTATATTGCAGCGCCGGTACTTTCTTTGTACATTGTGATTGTATTTTTTCAAAATTTCTATATACGCTCTCAAATTAAGGTCGACGTCACTTTGCAATATTTTTTTTTTTTAATAAACCTCGGCCCCAACTCACAAGCTGAACACAACAGTAAGCAACCGATGACGAATACAATTGCTTAGATAATTTCAACTTCAGTTTGAATTTTAAAGTGATTTTGCAAGTTTGGACTATACAAAATAATGAGATATTTTTTTCTCACTTATCATAAATTGCTGGTCGCCCCTTTTTTCATGTTTCGTTATGCACGACTTACGTCTTTTTGGAATTTCTCTGGAAATGCCGTTTCAATCTTCCACAAAATTACATTTAAACTCTAAGCCTATTCTTAAGAAAACGTAATAAAGAATACCCTAATATATTGTAACAATATTCAACACTTGACTACTTAATTATTTGTATTTTTGTATAATTTAATGCCACTTTTCGCAAATACAGAACAGCACAGTGAATATGAAAATTAACTCTATAAGAGGGAGAGAGAAAAAGACATAAAAAATCAATAGGTGTCGTTAAACACAACGAAACAATTGAAATGTCAAATGAACATTGGCAATGGAACAGAAGACAATTTATATGCTCGTTGGAAATTCAAGAGCTCTTTCCAAATTGAGATAGAGTTCAATGTGGCACATATACCGATGCTACTTAAAGTATCTGCGCTAACTTGTTGAAACAAGTAATTTCCATTTTACAATGTTTTCATTCTTATACTAAAAGGGTGAACATTATAATCATTTTGTAATATAATATACTTTTTAAAGTGCGATTTTTTTTTATTTTCTGCTTTGTACTTATATTTTGACAGTTGCTTGGACGAATATCTAGTTGTGACAGCAGATTGTGGAAGAAGAAAATTCGTTTTGATGGTGGTTTGTGGAATGCATTCGTCAACTGAGAGTCGCAAATAAGTGTGATTTTTTTGATACTTCTAAAAAAAAAATAAGGGAATCATCTTGTGTACGACTAAACGTTTAAATAATGTTATTAAGTGTTATTTACGTGTTCAATTTATTTCGCTCAACATAAAGACATATAGAACACTCAGAGCGGTGTAAAAATTGCATCTGCGAAAAAACGCAAAAGCCGACGCGTTCGCCCGAAAGTGGACGAAAGACATAATAATAAGTAAACTTCAACATAAAAACAAATTTAAAAATAGCTTAAACAAGAACTACGGGACTACAATCAAGAAACAAAATGAGTTTCTCCAGTGACGAAGTAAACTTTTTAGTATATCGATACTTACAGGAATCAGGTAAGCAAGCTTATATATATTCGGCAAGCGGTTAATAGTATAGTATCGTGTGGTAAATTCATGAAGGCTTCCTGCACTCGGCGTTTGTCTTCGGCATCGAGTCACACATCTCACAAAGCAACATAAATGGCGCACTAGTGCCACCGGCAGCTTTGCTGACAATCCTGCAAAAAGGCCTCATGTACACCGAAGTCGAGTGTAGCGTCGGCGAAGACGGCGAAGTGGGCAAACCAATTGAGGGCTTAAGTTTGATCGATGCTGTAATGCCGGACATTAAACCAATGAAATTAGCTGGTATGGTGAAGACGGAAGGTGGCAAACCGGGAACTAGCAGCGGTGCGGGCAACGGATCGTCTACGGATGGAGGCTCGACCAATGCCCCTTTGGCGGGATGCATTAAAACCGAAAGTCGCACAGAATCGAGTGGCTCTTCAACACCGGGCTTAGGCAATGGATCCCAAACTACCTTAGGAGCGGCGCCGACAACGTTAACCGGAACCGGGGAACCCACCGAAGGGGACTCCTCCAGTGCCGCATCTAGTGGAGGCTCTGTTAATGTGGCAACAGCATCTGGAACAAGTGCGGTGGCAGCTACAGGTGGCTCTACGGGTAATATGGTGTTAGGACATTTTTAGAAAAACCAATTAATCCGTTCATTGTGCAATTAGGAGACGGAGAAGTATCCCTGGCGGTTGCGACAAACGGCGCCGGTGGTGCTGGTGGCTCGGCAACGACTACGCAATCCGGTAATTTCAGCACAGCCCCAGTTAGTACGCCAAGTGGTAATCTCGGTGCAGGTGGGGCTGGGTCGGAAACATCATCTATCCCTACAACAAGTGCTCCAACAACAACCCCACCGGGAACGACATCCAGCGGTGGTCTATTGTCCAATGCCCAAACTGCACCTCAAACGGCTAGTGTTGCGGGCAGTTCTGCTGGAGGGGGTGGCGCTACAGCAGGTGGTCCCACGTCAACATCTGGTGAAGCCATGGACGTTGATCAGAGCATTGAAATACCCGCCTCCAAGGCCACAGTACTGCGAGGACACGAGAGTGAGGTGTTCATTTGTGCATGGAATCCAAGTCGAGACCTTCTGGCCAGTGGGTCTGGAGACAGTACGGCCCGCATATGGGATATGTCCGATACGAACGCAAGCCCCAATCAGTTGGTACTGCGCCATTGCATTCAAAAGGGCGGAGCGGAAGTGCCCAGTAATAAGGATGTTACTTCGCTAGATTGGAACGTAAGTCCAGGTGTTTTGTCATTTCTTGAAAAGATAATCCTTTACTTCTTCACTTGACTTTAGTGTGATGGTTCTCTGTTGGCCACGGGCAGTTACGATGGTTATGCACGCATTTGGCGTACAGATGGTCGCCTAGAATCGACACTTGGGCAACACAAGGGTCCTATATTTGCACTAAAATGGAATAAACGTGGCAATTACATTTTGTCGGCCGGCGTCGATAAGACCACCATCATTTGGGATGCTTCGACTGGACAGTGCACCCAACAGTTCTCATTCCATAATGCTCCCGCTCTGGACGTTGATTGGCAAACAAATGTTTCGTTCGCGTCATGCAGTACAGATCAGAAGATCCATGTTTGCCGGTTAGGTGTAAATGACCCCATAAAGACTTTCCGTGGACACACAAACGAAGTTAACGCTATCAAGTGGTGCCCACAGGGACAGCTGTTGGCCTCTTGCTCTGATGACATGACCTTAAAGATTTGGTGCATGAAACACGACACGTGTTTCCATGACTTGCACGCTCATAGCAAGGAGATCTACACCATCAAATGGTCTCCCACCGGGCCCGGCACACTCAATCCGAACACTAATCTTATACTAGCCTCGGCTTCGTTTGACTCGACAGTACGTTTGTGGGAGGTGGATCGGGGCTACTGTATACATACCCTTACCAAGCACACCGAGCCCGTGTACTCAGTGGCCTTTAGTCCCGATGGCAAATACTTGGCGTCTGGTAGTTTTGACAAATGCGTTCACATCTGGAGCACTCAAACGGGACAATTGGTACATAGCTACAAGGGCACTGGAGGCATTTTCGAGGTATGTTGGAATTCCAAGGGCACAAAGGTCGGAGCGAGCGCTTCGGATGGTAGTGTGTTCGTATTAGATGTGAGAAAATTCTGATCCACCGCATCTCCCACCAGGGACAAAATTGTATTTTAACGTTGATTTAAATTGAAATAATCAAAGTGCGCGTAAAATTTAGAATATCATTTATCATTAATTTTTTATATTTAAGTTCAAAAAAAGAAGTATATTTAAATGTTTATATGTAAAAGATGTTACTTAAAAACTTTAATGTAGGGTTAGGATTCATGTTCGGCTACTAGGAGTTCTCATTTTGCTTGAGCAAAAACCAAGTTTTACTCAAAGTTGGAAAATGCATCCAATTTAATTATAGAGACGTACATTTGATGAGGGCGGCAATATAAATAGCAATTTTACATATGAATGTTGTAAGCGATCAGAAAACTGTTTTACAATTATAACTTGCTCTTTATTAAAGTATGATTAAACGAATATGAATAAACTAATGCAAAAATACGATTCAAAGCATGTATAGAACGTGTATTAACACCTACGAAACCATAATTTTACTGGTTTTTAATGAAACAGAATAAATACTTTTGGCGATTAACATTATTTGTTAATATATATTTTTAATATTCCCAAATTTAAAATTGAACCAGTGTATTGACGTAATTGATATTTGTGGATTAAATTTACGTTAAAATACGTTCCACATGCTTATACAGACGTCAAAGTGACATTTGACGAATGTTGCGCTACCAACTTCATTGTTTTGTTTGACAGCCCTCTTCTACCTTCTTTCCGGTATAGGATCTTGACAAGTGTGCTTGTTCTCAATATTGAGCTAAGGCCAAATTTTATAAATAAACAATTTTAATTTTTGGCAACTTGCACCAACTATTAAAAACAACTAAGTAAACACCAACATGTCAAACAAGGCCGAACTCGCTTGCGTTTACGCTTCCCTCATCTTGGTTGATGATGATGTCGCCGTCACTGTAAGTACATCAAAATAACAAACACAATATACAATCTTCAATAAAATCTATCAGAATCAATGACATCACTTGGACTTTCATCGATGTTATTGTGTTTTTTGTTAAATATGTTTGTGAAGTTCCAATGTTTTGTAAAATTTCTATGAATTGCAATCTGCTTTTTTAGGGCGAGAAAATCTCGACAATCTTGAAAGCCGCCAACGTTGATGTTGAACCCTACTGGCCAGGACTCTTCGCCAAGGCTTTGGAGGGTGTCAATGTTAAGGACTTGATCACCAACATTGGCTCTGGAGTAGGAGCTGCACCAGCTGGTGGTGCTGCCGCCGCCGGTGGTGATGCCGCCCCAGCTGCTGCTGCCTCCAAGAAGGAGGAAAAGAAGGAGTCGGAGGCCGAGGAATCCGACGATGACATGGGCTTCGGTCTGTTCGATTAAACAACGACAAAAGCCGTTTTGTGTGTACTACTTTTTTAGTGTAAACTATTTGTGTGAATGAAATGTTTACAAATTTTTAATGTACAAATTACAAGTATTTTTACATTAAAAAAGTGTTAAAACAAAATTAAAACGTATGTTGGGTTACTTCTTTTATTGCTTATAAGTTTGTAATCTAAATAATTATTTGATTGATAACTGTGGCCACCTCTTTCAAATTGTCACCATTCATTTGCCGTAGACCCAAGCAAATCAAAAAGTCTCCGGGACATCGAAACAGATTAGTCTTGTTCACAAGGAATTGTATGCCACTCCGCACTTCGTCGGTATCAGAGCCAAAGCGACAATTAATTGTTATCCCTACAGACCGATGAAACTCCGGATGCTCAACTGGAGCCGCTTGTTGCATTGACAAATAGTCTTCGCGCTTCAAATCGAATTCCACTCCATACATGTTCGGTACTTTGCCATATTGTGTGATTAACAGGAACCACCTGTTAGCGAAGCGATGAAAAACAAATTCTGTAGGCACGCCATTTACAGCACGCTGCATTTGTACCTGGAAACCTTTGCCTTGACTTTCAGTCATTGTGTTTCTTATTTATAAAAAATTGTATTCTAAAATTGCTTTGCTGTTTCCAATAAACATATATGTGAAAGGAAAATGCAAAATCAGTGTTTGACATTTTTGACATTTGACAAAAAAAAAAAAACAAAAAAAACACATTATTTTGTTTGTTCAAAAAAGTGGTGAACTCATAAAATGGCATGAACATATATGTGCGATGTTGATTTCGTTGATAGGGAATAGNAACTCATAAAATGGCATGAACATATATGTGCGATGTTGATTTCGTTGATAGGGAATAGTACAAGTATTGTTTTACAACAATAATAATGTAAATATTTTGATAACGAACGGAACTGTAAGATTTTATATTTGTCAAATTCAAACAATACAAAAATTGATTTAATATTTCATGGTTGCCATCTTCCCCAAAGTAAATTGCATTTATCATTTACTTATTGAATAATGTGTAGGCTGGTATTTATATTGTATTTCTACCCATATTATAATTGAAGATATATTAAAATGAATTATAATTCATGAAAACAACAATTAAAATGCCAATACCCATTGCTATTGTGATCTTTTCTTCGTTAAAATGAGGCATTACTGTTGTCATCGTAGTCAAAATAAGAAGTGCTCAAATTCGGCATTGAAGCATCGCTCTCTTCCGACACATGACTGTGACTTTCTTCAAGTTCGCCAGAGTTGGCCATCGAAGACTCATTGTCAATGCTAGAACTACCAGAGCTTTCTCCCGAGCAATTAACACCAGAATCATTGCGTATAAATGACGGCAATGGATCATCTTCAATCTTGCCATTATTTAGTTGACGCCGCCTCAGTTGTGAACCGGCTTCGCTTTCTCCTTGTTCAACCGGGTCGCGTAAACGGGACTCCCGCGTTGGAGACCAATCAAACTCGTGATGAACATCAGCTCT
>JXPZ01008557.1:0-11328 GCA_001014575.1 Themira minor
TAAGCGTACGAGTTGAGACGCAGCATTTTCATTGGAATTCGAATTGGGAAGTCCTAACTTTGGTACTCTTTAAATAATTTCATTTTGTGTACTTTGGAGGGGAAATTGAGTTGTGATCGACGTACCTCGTAATTGACATCACAGTTGGCGGTGTGTCGTTGTAGCTGATTGTAGACATTGCGTGGCACATCGTATTGCACCGCTTCACTGGGCGTGGGCTTCTGACCATAACCATAGACGTCATAGGCGCTGCTGTCGCCTGAAACCTGCAAGCGAAACCGTGAACACTGAATGAAGAGTTTTCCACACAAAATCAATTTTCCGCAATGCATTTTCAATTACAATATCCATTTGGTTGAGATTCCTATTGTTATTAGCCTGCTCCCCACCACGAATGCGGTGAATTCGGGTGTTTCCGGTGTGCATTTCGTTGAAAAGACCAGTTGGCTGTGAATCTCATATGAGTTTTAATCAAGAGCCATTCCATTCCATTTCCGGTGACGAGGTGCTGTACAAAATGCTGGCAGTTTTGTGTGTACCACGCAAANCACGAGGTGCTGTACAAAATGCTTGCAGTTTTGTGTGTACCACGCAAAATATGAATGTCAAGTCCCGGGAGATTTTGAGGTTCGCTTTGAATGCGAATTCCCAGTGAGCAGTAGCTTCCCCTCTGTGGCCCAGACGTCAGTGTCAATGCATTACGTCATTGCTAAATAACTTCAATCTTCTATCAATGATGCTTAGAAGGTAAAAGTCAGTCCTTAAAGAACATCCCTATGCCTCTCGTTTGAACTGCCTAGGTTTTTGATGGCAACCAAATGAGATGTCAATTCTGTTTTCTATGAAAGTCAATTTAATGCCGATACTATTGTTGTTTAGGGAAAATATTCCAATGTAAAATGTAAAAAGGGTCACCAATATTGAAATATGGTGACTAGTCACGTCTTGAGATATTTGTGCTTTTAGTCCAACCGGATGCTCAGTAAAATCCCCCATCTTAAGAGAATTCTGTGAACTAATCCCTTTATCCGTTCCACTCAAATAGCTGAGGGGCAAAGCGTTGCATTGAGATAAATGTTTTGTCATTTCTCAAAATTGTTTCGTTCAAGCGAGGGATTTCCGTGAATAATACGTTTGGCACTATCGGGTAGGGAATGTGAGGGGGCGTGTCATGTGGCACATGTGCTGTCGAAATCTAGTAATTTCCGGCTAGGGGACGGTCAAAAAGACGTTAGAGGTCAAAGAACCGCCAATGGCAAACATTTTATTGCGAAAGAAATTCCATTGACATGCCGATAGACAAAAGACTCAAGGTAAAGGTTTTCCAATGTCTTTAATGAAAGCTGGTATGATTTTTGCGCAATCTGTGGACTGCTACGCACAGCTCAATGATGAATTGAAATTAATGTTACTCATACGTCGCATATGTTGTATGTGGTATTATGAATCCATTCGTTTATTTGTCAGGGGACTTTATTGTGTTGACATTAAATCGCATTTGTCGAACAGAAATTCGCAAATAAATGTCTGGCAAATCGTTTTCTTTAAATTACACCAGCGTGCTCATTAAGTTGCCATTCAGTTCGCTTCGATCGTCTTTAATTACTTTTCTGTGTATCCTCTTATTGCTTTCAATCAACGGCAGGGGCCGTTCCGTTCACCTTATCGCAACTAAGATTGCTTTCTTCAACGCCACATTCATTCATTTCTGACCACGCACCATGAAGTAAACTGGGAATGGACCAATGCGGCGACCGCGTTGACGATGCGGTTTTGTCAACATTCGGTTGGCGGTGCTGACGTGCAGGGAATTTCGTAAAAATGCCATTGACGTGGGCCAGGAAATGAAAAGGACACGGAAATTTCACAATCGAACGAGCACAAGCACGAGCGCTCCCATTGAGATAAGGTACGGTGAATTACAGTTCATTTAAATCGAAAATGAAATTCACAGACGCAGGCAGCTAAATTGCACAAACGATTTTGTGTAGCGCCGCAGAAACGTATTTTTATGACAGCCCCCCTTGAAAGAGGTCATTTCGATTGTTTGAACGCACAGGGCTGAGTCGGTGTCAGAACTCCAGTCATTGGGGCACCGTCAAAACTCACATCACGCAATCGTTTAAACGGCAATTCCTCATTGGTATTCATTGAATGTCAAAGCAGGCATTCACACGACGCGACTCGACAACAACGGAATGAAAGTGAATGTGCTGTGAGCGTTGAGCAGGCAAATCGAAAGTTCGGAATCGGAAATTAAAGGCCCTTGGAAAGGTGGCATAGAATTTGTTGTTTTTCGAGTGGGGAAGCCAGGTTTTTTCACAAAGTGTTGGTCCGAACATCGTCGTTCAATGTTTTGACGTGTAAATTTTTTTAGTTCTCCCCCGCCCATTGAAGCTCACGAGACCGTCGTAATTAAATCAAACGGTTGAGGGAGTTTGATAAAAACCACGCGTGTGGTTGCCGTTGATCAAACCAAATTGCCGTGTAATGCGGGGATTTGGATTTTCTTTGAGCTCATGCTTTATTAGCCGTTTAAAAAGGGGAACAACGACAAAGGGCTAATTAAGGCTTAATCCGGGGCACATGGGCCCTTTGAAAGGAGACTCTTAGAACATGTGCCCTACATGTGTGTTTCATGAATTTAAATAAAGTGCTCGCCACCATTTCTGCCATTAATCACAACACATCAGCGTTGATTGTGTGAAAATGGCGAACGGCAAGTGCATAATCCACTGGAGCAACATTTTTCAATTAAATATAATTAAGTGCATGTCAATAATTACATGGCGGTCATTAACGTCTCCACGCTGAGCCAGAATTTTATTACCTAGAAAATCTAATAATAATATCGAAAGAAAAAAAATGGTGATAAATTTGAAAATTGATTGCCGCATTCAAATTTGCCGACCTCTGTGACAATGCCCACCCATTTTAATGGCGTTTTTACGGTTTTCTCCGGTTCCGTTAGCCCACACCACCCCCTCATTTTAATGTTCTTTATTTCGCACAGTTTAATTTTTATTTATTGTGCACAACGTTTTTTGCGTCTTGCCCATTCGAACGATGGCGCAGTTTTTAGATAATGGCGTAAATTGAATTTATCTTTTTTGTTCGGCTCCGTCGGCCGTCGCTCGTCGCCCATAATGGCGTGGAGTAATTATGTTGCCATGAATTAATGCATACCGAAATGACTGTCAACAAGCGTGAAATGGAGGTGTGATTTATGCTCACGACGCATATAAATTTGCCATAACAACTGCAAAGGCTTTGAAAGGGAAATCAAGAATTCTCCATTGAATTCCCCGGAATGCCACCGCACAGTTGACGAACGCGTGGGCTGCTCGTGGCAGCATGTTAAGTGGGGTCCCTGGAATATGTTGTTGGATTTTCGGTCCCATATTTGTTTGTTCAAATTGCATTCGTTTTGAGGGAATGCAGTTCGGTTTCTGCTTAGCCTGGCGGTTTAGTAATTTACGTTGGTGGTGCTCATTTTTAATCTCGTTACCGGGTTTCTTGGCACTCACATGGCATTCGCTTGAAAAGCCAACGTAAATTAGTCGAAAAATGGGCCGCAAAAAACTCGTGTTTTAGGAATTTCGTGGTTTCGCTTATGCAAATCTTTTTACACGAAGGTTACAGATTGCATTTTTGGCCACGAACCAAATGTCCCAGCCAGAGCAGGTGAAAGGGGAACGAACGGAAAGAGCACACACCGTAGTACTTCGAGTTCGGTTCCCTTGCCATTAGGGTTTTTATTCAATTTGTATCAATTTAACCCTAACAATAGAGGTTAATTTTCCACATTTGCATATTCCAGTAGAATTTTCAATTGAACTTATGCAAAAACCCTCCCGCCGCACACAATGCCATTGTTGTTGTTGGGTGTGCTAGTTTCCTTGCCTTGCTTTAGCAATCCTAAGTTGCTTCTTTGGCGAATAGCATTTTGAATGCCTTTAACTTGCATGGCAGCGCTTAAAGTTGTGCTTCTCCAAAGGTTTGCCTGAGATTGTTCAATTGAAAATGGAATTTCTAGAAAATATTGCATTTTATTTATGAGAAAATATTCGAATTGAAATATTTAAAGGTATTTCTTTGAAACATTTGTATGCTATTAGCAGACTTTGTTAATCTTTCAAATGTTATTGAATTGAATTTTGTGGCATTTACTTCTTAAAATGTTATTTCAATTCCTTTGTGTGTTCACCTCTTGTGGGAAATTACATTAAATTCTGCCAATTGTTGGCATTTAAAGCCGATCACCTGCTTTGGTCTCATTTCAATGGCAGAAATCCATTTAAAATCTCTGAATAACCCCGATGTGACATGAAATATCCATTTTGCATATCCTACGAAGGTTCTATAAAATTGCCCCACCGCATTATCCACACACACATAATAATAATAATTCATTGATTTTTTTTTGTTAGTGTTCACTGAACAGGATGTGTGTCTTGTGAAATTAATATATGAATTATTTGATTGGGTGTGAAATATCTTGAAATGTGAAAAAGCCGCTGGATGGTGTTAAAGTATTATCTAGTGGCCATTTAAAGACATATGGAGAGAATTGAAGGCCTCTTTGAGCGAAAAGTCATGTTCTAGTTGGTAAGTTCTTAATTGGCCGTGCTTTTCAGCAAGCACGTTTGCTGCCGACTTACCTCGATATTTTGAAAAGCCAGCGCAACGCCGTACGCATCCAGTTGTTCGCTATGCCGTCGTCGGTAGCGCACCCCATCAGTGCCCGGTGCACCGAAACCAATCGCCGTCGGCCCCGCGGACGCCTTCGCATCGCTCGGGTCCAACAGTAAATTGTTGAGAGTGTAGGCGGCATCAGCCGCATTACTGGTGCCTTCATAGGCCGTTCGATGGTGGATGGAGGGATCTTCATCGTCCCCGTCATCGTCGCCGGCGANGGATCTTCATCGTCCCCGTCATCGTCGCCGGCGAACTTGTCACGATCGCGCTGACCGCGAGATTTCTGTAGAANAACTTGTCACGATCCCGCTGACCGCGAGATTTCTGTAGAACGGACTGTCTGCAACGTGTGCCACAAGCGATTGCCGATATCTTACTAGCATAATAGTACATAGCCATGTGTCACGTTTTAGTTGGGATTCGTTTGCAAATGCCGGCAAGCATTTGTGGCGTTTTCGTCGTGTCGTCCCGCCACTCACCGGCGTCTACGAGACTCGCTGAGGTGAGGTGTATGGCCCCATCTAGAGCAACGTAATGTACACGGACTCTTTATGCCCGACTTGCTGGCCGGGTTGAAAGGCTTCTTGTGTAGGCGCCGACGTTCCTTTAATGTGACGACGAACCCTTTGTGCGGGGTTGCATTCACTCAAAGTTGTTCACGGGGATGTTCACTTTTGCTGTTCTTGTTCTGGTTGTTGTTGTAGTTGGCTGTCATAAAACGTTTCGTCATAATGACATCATTTTGCTTTAGAACTCGCTGCCTCTCGCCGGCGTGACATGTTGCATCATTTAGCCGCCGCTGACGGCTCGGCAAGAACACGATCGCACCGCATTAGTGCGCTGACAAGTCATGCGAATGCCTGCCAAAAGTTTTCCAACAAAAGAGGTGGTCCGACCGTCGCTTTCGCCTCCCCCGGTGTGCGTCTCTTGCGAAATTTATTTATGAAGTGCAACGCCGTGCCGCCAGCCTTACAGTGGCAAATTTCCTTGTGCTCTGCGCCTGCAACAAGAGCGAAGAGGAGAAACGATTTTTCGTTAAAAATTTACTACTTCTGGTGCTGTGATGATTATGATTTATGATTTCGACGCGCAAAGTATAAAAGGATTCATAGTTTATTGTTCCGTGTATGGATGGCAGTTTCTCAGTGGGACGATGAAGCATTTTGTAGCATTTTAGCAGCGCACTTAAAACGGAGTTGTTGTCCTTGCACAATCGGCAAAGACGACGATTTGTCAGATGCGAAATTCTTTGGGTGGCAACACGTAAAAAATCCATTGCGAGAATTTACTTGTTCCATGTTAAACTTTAAAGACCCGTGGAAAGTTCGCCCAAACTCCGTGAANCGTAAAAAATCCATTGCAAGAATTTACTTGTTCCATGGGAAACTTTAAAGACCCGTGGAAAGTGCGCCCAAGNGAGAATTTACTTGTTCCATGTTAAACTTTAAAGACCCGTGGAAAGTTCGCCCAAACTCCGTGAAGTATTTTCGGCAAAATTTCATGAATTTTAAAGTTGCTCACTGAGCAATTAACGCAGCCCTCGTCGGCTCCGGGGAATGGAAAACAGGTTAAATCACTTCGAAATTCGTTTGGCCACGTGCACATGGGTCCCCAAAGGTTCACTCATGATCATTAATCAATTTCAACAAGCCGTAATGAATTTTTAAATTCTTTCACACAAAATCTCACAACTCAACTTTTTTGGGATTTTATAAGCTTAAAAAAATATTTCGAAACTCCCACGCACACATTAAATTGAATATTAAATGAGGCAGCCCAGAGAAAGTCTATAATAATAGAAGCCCCACTCGATGATGGCCAGCACTGACTTTTTCCATCGAATTTGTACGATAAAATTGTGTAGTGAGAACGATTACGGGTTGGTTGAGGGGCCTCATTCTAAGGGTTAACACACATTCGCATAAATCACAGACATTAGGGGCGACTGTGCCGCTGGGAAACGTTATTGTCCCTATGGGAATAATTTCATGGCTGGTAATGGACTTTGAAGGAGCCTGCTTGAATTTGGCGGCGGGGAGAGTCTCCGGGGGTTGTTCATGAAGCTTTGCTCTGACACATCGGTGGCCATCGATGAAGTTGGCGGCCGCGGCGACGATAAATTGCCCTTGACTTCCTTTCGATTGCGTAGAGCTTCGTCAGGACGCAAGGTAAGCGATATGTGGTGGAAAAATTTGCATACATTTTTCACTCTTAATTTTTTGTTCGTTGATTCGCAAACGGCAATCAGCTTCATAAAAGCGCATCAATCCTTTCACAAGCCTTTGCCTTCCGTCTTTTAAGGAAAGGATAAAAACGAATGCTCGCCGCCATTTGTCTATTTGCCTATGCAGAGGCAAATTCAATTTGCATTGATTTTGCCGTCGTCGTTCTTGAGCAAACATCGTTTGCGGCTGAAAGCCACCGCCATTTCAGAGATAAGCGGTTCGCGTTTACGGCACTGAGCCACGAGCCCGCTCTTTTCTCGGGCATTGCACAATGCTGACTTGTTGGATTGGCGCCGCCGCTCGGCGTGTCGAATGCGGGAGCGTTGAGGCCGCCGCGGCATGTGTCATGCGATTTTAAAACGACATTATCATCAATCTTAACGCCTGTGACAATGTGCCATGCGCTTTTGCCGAGCGTTGCCGATTGATTTGGTACGCGAACTGCCATTGATTTGGTGGGATTTCCCCACGCGGCGCTGTCCGGAGTACGATGATGGTGTTTTGATGGTCGCCGTAATTTCGTATTTTTTCTTCAAGCACTTTGCAGAGATTCCAACACGATTCGGGGCCCTCATTTAAATGCTCCGCNAGATTCCAGCACGATTCGGGGCCCTCATTTAAATGCTCCGCTTTGAGAGAGCGACGGCAAACTATCATTGCCACACAACACCCTCGGGCAAGGCAAATGTCAACAAGACGAGCGAACAGCTCGGTTGAGCAGTCATCCAAAATGCCCCCAGCTAAATGTTCACATAAAGAATAAATACAAGCAAATTGCAAAAAAAAAGTTATTTGTGCATTCAACATCATTACGGCGGTCCACATAAACATCAGCAATAACAATGGGGACCGAGAAAAAACCATGACATGACAACTACCGAATAGAAAGGAAAGCCAACTACAACAGGGGTGAGGTGGAACGATAAAAATACAGCAAGCAAATACCCAAGGCTGTCAGAGGGAGTCCACAACGAGTGCTTTCTTTGCTTTGCTTCGAATCTACACATTAAAGTTTGGTCTCTATCTCTCTCGGTCTTCCAATTGCGACTCGGGAGCTCATAAAACGGTATTGCATTCCGTTAACCACTCAATCATGGTGATTCCGTTTTAAGCAAAGGCAACTTCGCATATGTGAAGCGATGTGCTTTAATGGCATACTTCAACGCGGTCCATAATGAATTTTTAATAGTTGTGCGATCATCAAAATGCAAACAGGCTTTTTCCATCATTGCTCGAGCGCTTGGGGCCGACACGGCTCCGTGACGGCAATCGCCATAATGCGCTCTCACGAAAATCCCCATTAATTGTGTCGATTCGTTGATGTCTTCAAATGAATGGCTTTTGTGAATTTAATTAAAATGGCAAGTCATGGCAGAGAGCATTGCGAAAGGACGGACATTTCAACGAGACAATATGAGCAATTTCAGCATTTCACTCTTGAAATGCCCCAACAAATCCCCATTTGTTTGTAAATTTAGGAGAAAAAAGTACTAATAACCCATAAATAGAATAGCATGTAAGTCATGGGTTCCTCTTGAGCGTCTTCCAGCATTTGCCATAAATCCCTGCTATCTAAATGGGAATTTGTAGAACATCTCCATTAAACCCTTTTTTCATGTCTCGGATAGACGCCTTCGGTGATAGTGCCCCACAACCTAAAACAATAACACTAGGGCGGGACGGTTTGGGGGACGAGGAACGACCACAAAATTGATAAGGCCGCAACAACAGTTTAAATGATTGTTGTTGCTGCCGAGATGACAGGCCAGAAATATAATTTAGCAATCCAGGCTATGCTCAAATCAAAATGGCATAATCATTTTCAACAAAAAACCAACAATAACACCACAAATTTGCGCAACATTTGAATATTGTTTGGCAGAACGAACGGCAAAAAAAAACATGCGAACTACCCCGGCAAGGGTTCAGTATTCATGAACATGTGTTGCCACATGAATTGGCAAAATCAAAACACGATCTGAATAAATAAACAACAAATAAAGTGTAAATGTTGTCGTGTTTAAAGGACTATAACCGAAGCGCCATGCCACGTCACGTCGGGCCCGACCTCCTCCCGAAACAAGCCCGAACGATAAGGAAGCCGCAGCACAGTAGTTTGCTGTAAGGACATGGGCTTGGCTTGCGAAATTCCTTGCGTTCGAAATTGACTTTGAGTGGGTGAACCAGAGCGCAATATTGATAAAATCAATTTATGTAATCACCCCGGACAACGAGAATGACGGGCACCGAAACTAACCCCCCATGCGGTCGCCCTTCAAATGCCACGAATGGGCTCATATGCGAAGGGATCTGGTCGGAAGCCGTCGTGCATATGAAATATGAGAATTTATTACAAATACTTGGTATTTTTTGACATTCTCGCCCGACCAACTTCTGTTGACTTAAATTTAGGGTGCGACCACTTTGAAGCCGAAGTTACTCATCACTTCAATGTTATTGTGTTCACGACACGACGAAGACTTAATAATTTGAATTTTACGCTTAGCAGCATGTGAAATGTCGGGTGGCATCAAAACGTAAACAATCGCACCGAACACTCCACGAAATCTTAAAAAAATATTGGCGTTCCTCGTCGGGGTCCTTAAATCGNGCACCGAACACTCCACGAAATCTTGAAAAAATATTGGCGTTCCTCGTCGGGGTCCTTAAATCGGCAATTTTTGCGTGGTGTGGCTTTTGTTTAAGCATGCCAACCATGCATATTCAAATTTACGTAACGTTCTCATTATTTGATATCCTCGAATGTTAATGGAGCGTGTAAAATCCCAACCCGCCAAACCGAAAAGCAGACAAACAAAAATGTTCGTTTGTTCGGCCAGGCAAGGAGGCGTTCGGCAAAATCCCCACCATCAGCAATAACAAGCAAGGCAACAACGTGGAAAAAACCTGTACCAGAAAATAGACCAAATTACGGTACGTGAGGCGACGCTCTGCGTAAACAACTGCAAATAAGATACCAGAACAGTCCTTTCAACGCACCCCGACACACAAGACGAAATATCAAGCAAATGTAGACAAATCGTTGTGCCGGGGCACGACCGCCGGTATATTTGTTTTTCATGAAAATAATACAATATTTGCGAATGCCTTGGCTTGCGTGAGAGATCGAAATCGAAATGTGTCGAAATAAATTGAAATGGGCCTGTGTGCCCGTTCGCAACGGCAAATCTGTTAAGCGTCGGCTGCCTTTTGTGCGCTCCACAAATTTGTACGGTTTTTTTCTTTTCTATATGTTTCTGGCGCAGTCCCCCTAGGTCGTTGTCAAATGCAATTGTTGGTGTGTATGCCAAAAACCGGTTATTGTTTTCTTCTCCGTGTTGTTTTGGTTTTTTGACTAACGGAGACTGATGATTTATTATGTGTTTTCTTGCTGTTGTTGTTCTGGCTGAAGGCTTCATTACAATTGAGAGGCCTGACACGTACGTACTCGAACAGGTTACGCTCTATTTTTCTCCATTTGCCAGGAGCATTTTAATTAAGTGGCTCGGAAATATTATGAATTTTGTGAGAAACCATATTCTCATCTCATTGAATTAGGCAAACCGCGTGCATACGAGTCAGCGTAAAGCGAGCGAACGTTTTTGAACAACAACTCATTTGAGAATAATTACGGTATGGAAATCCCGTTATGAGTGTGCAAGTGCACTGCCCGCGGCGTTGTTCAAATTTTTATCGCATGCCGGAGAGTAATTCAGTGAAGCTGGCTGGCATTGCATGGTAGTGGTCGCGGGGCATATGCTAATAACAACGAAAAGTGTAAGGCAAAGGAATTTACATATTTTGAACATAAATGCGAGCTGTAATGCCGAAACGGAATATCAAGTTATGACCCAGAGAAACGATGAAGGCTACGAATGACTGACTGTCGTGGCGGTGGTGATAGGTGCAAAGGGAATTGACGATGATGTCGAGGAGAGCAGATGTCAATTTGGGAGCAAGTAGCCGGGATTTATGATGATGCTCGAGAAGTTTTTCCAATTTGTGTCCAATAAAATTCCACATGCCACCGCCACTGCCCCAAAACTTCTGCTTCATCTGGAAATGACATCATTTCAACCATGTCAATTCGAATGAAGAGTTTCCTCTCTGCTCCACGGTTCGACTGCCTTGCACACAAATGCTGATTGACTTCGATCTTGTATCAATATCAGAGGGAATAAATTAATATTTAAGGTGGTCCAATCCGCCCATCGTACAGCAAATCGACTCGCAAATGTATTCATGTAGATTTTCGTCTTGTTGGCTCGATTTTTTTCGGTCTTTCGTTTTTTGTGTTGCTACTTTACGTGGGGCATGGCCAGAATACATTTGCATGCAAATGCGATGTGCCCTTGCTCGAACACTCCCCATACGATCTTTACGGCTTGTTCTAGTTGACGTGAAG
>JXPZ01008644.1:615-13036 GCA_001014575.1 Themira minor
CAAGCCGACACTTGCCGTTTCTCGCATCGAAAGTCATCGGTGCGAACTTTATTGAGACATGTGGCATTTCATGAAAAATTCACAAGCCCTGGGTGAAATATCGCTTGAGCTTCGTTCGCATGTACACATTTCATATAGAGCAAGAACGACCCCCAAAAGTACGCCGAGACACCNTATATAGAGTAAGAACGACCCCCAAAAGTACGCCGAGACACCGTGCCACGGCATGAAAGAATAACAACGGAAACTTCAATCATATAACGATGTGTTGCGTCAACTGTACAAGGGAGGATTACTTTTACTTTGTATCTTTCATTATTTATGATCACCCACAAGAGACGGCCAAAGCATGTTTGAAAAGTTTCGAAACCCAGACCGGAGGCCAGGGCGCAGAAATGGTTAGGTGGATTTGCAAGGTAAATGGAAAAATAATTGAATTTGAATTATAAATGAGGCTAAAATGGATTCACAGACATCACCAACATTAACAGTAACAAGGAATGGACGGAGTGCGAAAAAGTGTTGGCAACACGAATCTAGGAAAACTACAAAAAAAAAAGTCTCGTTTTGATGAGTTCGAACACCGAAATGAAAATATTTGTTTTCTCAGCTAAAAATTTCTTCACTACATGAAGTAACATGAACTGCACTCTAGACTCCTCGTTGGGCCCCCTAATGGTGGACCATTTAGTATGTAATTAAAATGTATGAACAAGTAGGAACAAAATGTATTATATTTCCCCACAGAAGAGCCTTAGAAATGGAATGGAATTCTTCACAGTTCATTCGGTGTGGGAATTTCCACAGCAGGCGGCAGTTTTGATATTCTCTTTGGGCTGGTGTGATGTTACGTCCATCCACACAACCTTTAGAAGTGCACGGCAATAAATTGCCACAATTTGTAAGAATCTTCACAGTCATCCACAAAATTTCAGAAAATCACCAACGAATTTCTATGAACAAATGAAATTCCTCATACACAGAGAAATGTCTTTAACTTTCACTTCATACAATTGCGGCCTGCCACATTGTTTTGTTTGTTCCTTGTGCTTCCCCATTATGAGGACACGTGATCGCCAAAGCAATCACATGAAATTCAAGAGCTCTTGAACGTAGACCTCTGCAAGTGGTGCCACGAGTGCGACTACTCCACAACGGCCTTTGTGTTCTCGCCATAAGTGTAATTATAATTATTATGCCTCCGCCATTCCATACTCGTATATGAAATTTTTATGTACTACCCGCGAACGGTTCGAAGGTTTTGGATACAATTACTGTGCCTTTGAGCTTTTTATGTATACACAAATTGTAATGAAATCGCAGAAAGTGTGGTCACCCACTTCAGTGGCACGCAACTCAAATTCACATTTCCGCCCTTCGTCGTGAAAAGGGGTTCGCGTTTGTGTGATTTCGACCAGACGTCATCATTAAAATTTCCATGGCCATGAAACGGCCCATTCCGGGCCGCCAACGAAAACAAAACGTACCTGTTTGTTATTATTCAAAAAGTTGTTTAGAAAAGCATACAATTTCTCTGTGTATGACCCAGCAACGGCAATTACAATTTGTATAATTGGAAAAGGTTTTTTCGTTCGAACTCAACACACGGCAGGGTTGGCCGTGGTCTTCAGCTCGACCCCAATTCAGGTGGGAAATTGGGGGTGGATATTCAATGTTTTCTCCTGGGGGTGGCGGAGGGGAGTAGTCACCGTTTGAATGACACACACATACAGGGCCCGTAAGTCAAGAGCGAAAACGTGCCCTCACAAAGGAAACACCAAAAGCGAATGTAAGACAACGTTCACAAACGAAACCCTTATTAGATTCAGGACATTGGCAATTTTTTAAGGATACTTTTCTATTCATATTGATTTTCCAATATCCGTGCACGCAACCCCAGCACCTGCACAATCTTCACCTGAGCGCGCCACGCCAAGAAACTCGGAGTTTCCTTCTTTTCGTTGAAACGGCCGCGGGGCTTTTTCCTTTCCTTATTTAGTCTTTTGTGTTGTTTAGCTGCACTGCGGTTGGCATTTGGTTGTGGGAACACAATAAGCAACGCAATTAAAACACGGAAAAAGCCGTTCGCCCCGAGGAGCCGCCCGGCAACGGCAGACTTTGTTTCAAGTGGCTGAACACAGCGCGGACTTATTCTGCTTTGTGGGGAATTATTAGAGCATTCTGTGGGAGTAATTAGGCGGGGCAAATTCGAAATGAGCCTCGGAGGGTATTTAATGGGAACACAACGCCATTTCTTATGCCCATATATATTAATTGCAATTGGTTTTAAGTTCAAGATGTACACGTATATTTAAGTCCTTTAAGGAAACCCTGTGTTTTATGATTGAAATGTATGTAACTAGTGAAACGAGTTAGTGCCTAAAAAACCCCAAATTAGCGTATATTAACTAGCATAACAAATACAATGATAAAAATGCCAATTTAAATCATAAAACATTTGTGCAATTCATCGCGAAGACGAAGACGTGTTCGAACTGCGTGTAAATTCGCGAGAGTGCCGACTATGACCGGGACCTCCTTTGCTTCACAGAAACAACATTTCAATCATAAAATCTTCGCTTAACACGGCAATCGATGCGTTTGCAAATTGTTTATTTCCTCGTTGCTTGTATGGAAGGACATGCGAAGAGATTACATTTTAAGTTACCTTTGATATAGTAAAATTTTGCAACCAAACTCAAATAACTGACAAGTACCAATCCTACAGCAGTAGACTAATGAAATATTGTTTCTGTGTCGTTAAAGGTTGTCCAGACGGATGCCGACCCATGCACGAATAGGTTACACACACACACATACACACACGTAGAATGAACTGTTGCGAAAAGCAAGACAAACGAAAAACGGATTGCGCATAGAAAGGAAGTGCATATATATTTTGAAACTGGAAATCGCTTGAGCGGTACAAAGACCTTGAGAGTTCTCAGCCATACGAGTGAGCACACAGCGTTGGCAAGATGGCGGGCGCCTTTAAGATCCCCCTGATAAATTTGGAGTTGCGCGAGGTGAAGGAGATCGTGTGGGAGAAGATCCAGGAGCCGGTGAATCAGCGCCGCCTCATTCTGGTGATTGTGTCGATCGCGTTGCTGCTGGACAACATGTTGTACATGGTGATTGTGCCCATCATACCCGATTATCTGCGCGAGATTGGCAGTTTCAATGAGGGCACTCTGCCGCCGCTGTTGCGGGACAATCGCACCGGGGAAATCATACCCGTGCACCATGACCATCATGGCCAGGACTCGGCCACCGGTATACTGTTCGCCTCCAAGGCCATCGTCCAACTGATGGTGAACCCATTTTCGGGCGGCCTCATCGACAAGATCGGCTACGACATACCCATGATGATCGGCCTCATCATCATGTTCTTCTCCACCGCGGTGTTTGCCTGCGGCAGCAGTTACAGTGTACTGTTCTTTGCGCGTTCGCTGCAGGGGGCCGGTTCGGCGTTCGCCGACACCTCCGGTTTGGCTATGATAGCGGATCGCTTCACCGAGGAGAACGAACGCTCTCAGGCGCTCGGAATTGCTTTGGCTTTCATCAGTTTTGGATGCCTGGTGGCCCCGCCTTTCGGGGGGGCCCTCTATCAGTTCGCCGGCAAGGAGGTGCCCTTTCTGGTGTTGGCCTTGGTGTGCCTGATCGACGGCCTGATGTTGCTGCTGGTCATGAAGCCCGTCAAGGAGACGCTCAAGCAAAGCAAGGAGGTGCAACAGCAGACGATACCCATTTGGCGTCTACTCATGGATCCGTACATTGCGGTCTGCGCCGGTGCCCTGACCATGTCCAATGTGGCGTTGGCCTTCCTCGAGCCGACCATCTCGCTGTGGATGGAGGACAATCTAACCACCGAAAATTGGAAAATCGGCATGGTCTGGCTGCCGGCGTTCTTTCCGCACGTCTTGGGCGTCGTGATCACCGTGAAGATGGCCCGCAAGTATCCGCAGCACCAGTGGCTGATGGCCGCCGGCGGTTTGGCCCTGGAGGGCCTCTCCTGCTTCATCATACCGTTCTCCAGTTCGTACCAGATGCTGATGATACCGATTTGTGTGATCTGCTTCGGGATTGCCCTGATCGACACTGCCCTGCTGCCGACGCTCGGCTACCTGGTGGACGTGCGCTATGTGTCGGTGTACGGCAGCATTTACGCCATCGCGGACATCTCCTATTCGATAGCGTATGCCGTCGGCCCGATCATAGCCGGCGGTGTTGTGGAAGCGATCGGCTTCACAGCACTCAACTTTCTGATAGCCTTCTCGAATCTGCTGTACGTGCCCGTGTTGCGGAAATTGCGCAACATCTACGATTTCAAGCCGTTCGAGAACGAGGCCAACATCCTCATGCAAGATCCACCCAACAAGGAGTATCAAACGTACGTGATGCACGACCAGCAACCCGTTCAGGGCGAGTTCAAGAATCATCTCGAATACGGCCAACAGTATCAGCAGGACCAGCAGGAGACCAACATCGATGAGCCGAACTACGACTACCAGCAGCAGGGCGCCACTGCCGGGGGCTATCAGGGGGGCTACCAGCAAGATGCCCAGTACCAACAGCAACCGCCCTACCAACCGGGCTACCAGGAACAGGGCGGCAGCTACCAGCAGGCCACACCCCAACGAGTGGCGAACCCGTTCCAGCAGCAACAGCAGCAACCGCCGACCACCGCAGGGAGTAGAGCTCCTGCTGGTCCAGCGAATCCATTTAGACAAGGATTTTAAACTGTTGTCTTACGCAAAGTTAGCGGTCATCTATTTATGTGTGTACATTTTTGATCGTTTTGTATACATATTTCGTTAGACGATTTCTTTCCGGTTTTGTTATTGTTTCAAGGAACTTAATATTGTTGCGTTACGTTGATGATTTCCTTAGTTATGTTTCCCGTAGATTAGGACAAAATGTTGTATGAATATAGCAAGTGAATCGACACTATAACACTACTCCCAAGAAATACTCAAAACTATAAGGAGAACCCCAAAATATTTATGCAATGGGAAACCTTTTGTATCATACACGAATCAACACTTTATGAATGGAGCACAGATTTAGATATAGAAGAATTGCAAAAGGAACTGTTCTGTAGAGGTTTCCGGAAGTACTTTTTCCCGATTTCCAAAGGAGTTTCAATTGGATCGGCAGATAAGCGAAGAACAACTTAGACGTATGTTATACAAAAAGAAAGAGAATCTTAATTTTCAAACAATCACTGCTAAATACAGTCCAATTGTACACCTTTCGTTCGATTTTCGAAATTTTCCATACGGAATCCTCTTCAAACGTAACGAAGCTAGGNTACTGCTAAATACAGTCCAATTGTTCACCTTTCGTTCGATTTTCGAAATTTTCCCCACGGAATCCTCTTCAAACGTAACGAAGCTAGGNGTTCTTAATTTTCAAACAATCACTGCTAAATACAGTCCAATTGTACACCTTTCGTTCGATTTTCGAAATTTTCCATACGGAATCCTCTTCAAACGTAACGAAGCTAGGCAAACCAAAGAATATTAGCGTTTAAGTGTGAGTACAACAAATCACCTTACTTATTCAAATATATCATAGCTGTAAGGAGTTTACTGTAAGGCGGGTGGGACCTATGGACTTGGAGTTTCCCCGACATGCCAGGGCCCATGTTTTTCGGCAACAACACTCATATCGTAAACATATCAATGAAGCTTGCACAAATCAACTTTCGGGTGTTGTTGTTTCTGGGCTTCGTTGTCGTGTGGGGGAAACTCGATTTCCCATGAGGAGGGGGCAAACAAAGATTTTCATTTCGATTATATTTTCAGTTGAGGGCAACCAAAGTGGCGGCAACGAATTATCGACTCGCATGGGTCTCATATCAAAGTAGTTGCCGCTCACGGCGGTTGTCAGTGTTCTAACACAAGACACAACCAAGGTAACGATACATATCAGAGTCGCATGACTCGCCTGTTTAAATTACCAAAGTGATATTAACTATTGCTATTAGTATATATATGTATACATATTTTAATGCATATTTTAACTATTCGTAAGTATTATTATACATCCATATACAAATAGCTTGTATTTTTATGCATAACTTTTCGATATATCTATATGTGTATTATAATTAACAGCCACAACAAGAAGTAACTTTCCAAAAAATTAACTCGAACATTTCAATGTGTACATAAACGAGATAAGAACAAACAAAAAAAAAATACGGAAATTTCACAAGTACTTACCTACCAATCAATTATAATTTGCTTGACTTGGGGGCAAAGCCGACAGTCATTGCGGTGTCGCGCCCACCAAGTCCACAATGTAACAATTATAGCATGTGTACCTAAAATGAAAACAAAACATATTTAGATATATAGAGAAGATTGTATCATTTACATGTGGTATTTTAAATATATTGTCTCATAGGTTATAACGTAAATATGTGAAAAGTTTTCGAACTTTTTCGTCAACCAAAATCAATTCCGTTTCAATTGCACTTTTTTGATATATGTACTTATACTATACACTCTAATTGATATTTATAGAAATTATGTAATTGTAGATTTTGTTTGGGTTTTGTTCTCTTCAACTCCTATACATATTCGTTCGACGTTGATGTGAATTTAGTGTTAATTTTTAACTATTTACAAAACAAAAGGTAAACTGAAGTGGTCTTTTATAGTCTACACCTACGCCTAGCTACAGTATAGGAGTACAATTTATTATCATATGGAATGGTTTGAGAATGTTATATCATCCGTACACATATCAGAGAATACGGCCATTTGTACTATTTTAGTGTGCTACACTTATACATTTTCATGTATTAGAAAGCAATCGCAATTAGACATACACAATTACGTTTTAAGCTTTTGAATCTTAAATGGAATTTAATGATTTTTTATTCGAATTTTTTGGTAATTTTAAGTAATTTTTGAATCATCTGGTTACTTTCCAAAGAACTTTTGAGTTTTATGTTGTTTTTTAAATTAAAATTTTTTGAATTTCCACTTAAATTTTGAAATATTTCCCCTTAAATTTTACTTTTGTATAATTTTCACTTTCCACTCTTTATTTTAACATACAAATANTAATTTAAAATTTTTCGAATTTCCACTTTAATTTTGCAAAATATTCACCATTAATTTCACTTTTGTATTGTTTTCACTTTCCACTCTTTATTTTAACATAAAAATAAAAAACCCCTATAGATTAATATAATATAGAAGAAGTGTACCCCTCTACAAAGGGCCCACAAAACGTACTACATCCAATAATGTAATTACATGAAAAGGACAAAAAAACGAACACTCATTGCAAAATCTCCCATCAAAACGAATCAATTAACTTAATGAATACTTAAAATAATGACATACAAAGAAATATGCAAAAATAATTCTAAATATAAAAAATACCTTATATGCATATAATACGAAACATATAAATAACTAACAACAACTAATATATGCATAAATATTCTATACAAAACTAAATATATTCATAACGTTTAGGCAAACGCAAACCAACAGAAAATACTCACTCATTCATACTATAAGTAATAATACCGGCATATAGGTGTACATATCAAAAAATACGCTAAACCGAACATTCCATAAAGTAACCAATATGTAAACCAAAAAAAATTCAAACAAATATTCAAGATCACAAACGAAATGGAACAATTATAATAAAATCGATAAACTGAAAGCAATATTTTCTTTTCTATTTAAAATTAACGAATGTCAAATCAAGGCAAGGTACTTGGTAAATTCTTGAATAAAATGAGCATTTAAAGTAAAAATCAATTGAAATTTAAAAAAATATTGAATCGTTGGTCTGCATCAAAATTCGAAAANAATTGAAATTTTAAAAAATATTGAATCGTTGGTCTGCATCAAAATTCGAAAATCCATAAATCAATCATAAAGTAAACGAACCCACAAAAATTCCAAATTTATTGAATTTCAAACGTTTTCAAATTCAACATCAAAATTATACATTTCTTTGATGATTTCTTTGAAAAATTTAGAATTAGTAGCAGTACTCATACCTTTATATAATTAGAAAAAAAGTTAGATATAAAGTGGGCCGGCAATGTGTAATATCAAGTGAAAGTAGCTAATAAAAATGAAAGAATTCTAAAGGGATTCAGGCTTCAGTTTGGCAAAGGAACGAAAGTGAAAATCGCTTTGAAGCTTAAAGGAATGGTTTGGATGGACAATGTAGAATGTAAGATTTCTAGCATATAACTGTAAAACAAAATGTTCAGTGTGCGTATAGGCAAAAAGTGTATTAAATATAATTTATAAATTAATTTAACTGATAAATTTCAAAATCAGTGAAAAAGTATAGAGTTAAGGCAAAGTATAATGCAAACAAATATATGTAAACATTTATAAAATAAACAAAAAAATAAAGTTTTTGTTATGAATTATGTTAATTTCTAATTNTAATAAGGTTTTTGTTATGAATTATGTTAATTTCTAATTTACAAATATTTATGATCTTTTAAAGAAATTATAAAATTTTGTTTGTATATAATTTGTAAAGTCAAATTTTCAAATTTTTCAGTTTTTCCTTATTTCAAAAAGTTCCCTTCATTATTTGATTGAAAAAAAAGTCTAGAAATATTCAAAAAAATATATATACATATGATGTTACATGAAATGCTTTCCCTATCTTCCTCTTACACTCTTGAACTTTCTCTTCTCCGTTTTGTGTTGTTATATCTTCAAAACGTACACTACGAAACTATTGTTCTGAGTTCTTTAAACATTTTACGATTAATGTGTTAAACGAATTATGCAAATAGTTAGAGCGATATTGAAATAACTATCCGTTGAGAAAATCAAACAACAAATAATTTGTAAACAAAACAATGTGTTCTCTCAATTAAAACTTAGTTTTCGTTTGTGTTAGGTGAGCAATTCCAAAACCTAACCAGTCTACAACAAAATACTTAGAGTTTACATTTTTGCAGCAAACAAAAATTGAACAATGTATTTACATTAAATAGTTGTTAATTTAACTTTACATACAATTAAAGCAAAATTTTCAATTCGAAATTTGATTAGAGCAACCAATTCATTTGAAAAAATGTTAAACGAAACGAACTACTGCTTACATACAGTCAAGAGCTTTTGCAGAGCAATTGAAAGTATTTCTGCATGCAAAGGCACAAAGACGAATGTGAGCATGTTGAATGATGTTTCCACAAGAAAAGCCCACGCAGAAACCCTATATATATTTATGTATCCGCAGTATAAAATATATACATACAAATATACACACACACTCACGAAAATATTCAACAATAACAGTTTTACGTATGTATTACCAATGTATTACCGAACTCTGGAAAAATGGCAACCAAACAAACCGACAAACGGCATGGATATGAAATACACATACTATTAAAATATAATTGTTAACCAAAATGAAAACCTGTGTTGAATTCTTTAAACTTTTTTGCACAGTATCCAGCACCACTGGTCCATGATAGACTCTAACGAATTCATTCGCTATGGCAACTTTACTCACGGGGGTTGGATTGCACGGCCCACAGCCGACAACCCACAAGCACAGCATCACAAGCTAAATTGTAAACAAACAAAAAAACGTCAACATAAAAGACTAACAAGTGGTAAAAAATGAAAAATCAACACGACGACCCCACGCACAGATGCGTACCGAAATCGTCAAGTGGTGATGGTGTTTTTATGTTTATCTAATGTATTCCGTTGTTGTTTCATGTACATGCCATAAAGGGGGGCGTGAAATGTTGCGGCCAGAGCTCTGAGAGAGTCGGGGCTAAGAGCTAATGAAAACGTTCGAAGGAGTGAGTTTGCACGTTAAAGGGTTAGCGAGCGATTTCATGGCCCANTTCATGGCCCAGGGAAGGGAACGCAATTTGAAGCAACTTTAAAGAAAATTGGCCATTTGAAAACTTTCTTAACAGGCTTTGGATTTCCAATTAGAATAAAGTGAACCAATGAATCTCCCAACGAAGTAAACTCAACCAAACTCTGTCTGAAACCCGGAAATCATTCGACGAAATCACGTCCGTGGCATGCCAAGAATTTTCGCTGATGCATGTGTGCTGTACGTGCGGCCGAGGACCATTTGTCAATAAACCCCCGATAGATAGACGAGCTCATGTGTACGGGTAATATGAACGCCTCACATTACACTCCACCTTTATGATGTCGTTTGCGATGAGCCGTCGATGGACTCGCGCAAACCGAAACCCAAAAATGAAACGAGCCTTGTTTAAGTTCAATTTGGGGGCTGTGTGTCTAATGGAAATTGTAAACACGAACACACGAGCTAGCCGGAATGGAACGTCTCTTGGCCTGAGGTCATTTCCACCACCCAATAACCGCCTTCTGTGAGGTTGGCCGGTGAGCCGTGTTGCTAATGACGAGTTGGTCGAGGTGAATTGCCCGACCAAGGGCACGAGTGGCGGCAGCGGTTTCCAGTGTTTGATGTTGTTGCGTGTCGCCTCGTCCCCAAGCACGAAAAACAACCACCACGGAGTTTATTTGCACTTTAATCAATTCCAAAAACGAACGCCTGACGAGTTTACCTTGGCTACCACGAAATGAGAATCGACGAAATTTTGTGTACCCAACTGAAAGCTCAATTCGTCCCGTCTACCCAAAAAATAACGTTCGAATGATTTTTATTAATTAATGTAACAACAAAAGGTGATCCATTGAAATGCCAAAGAAATTTTCAAATTGTGCTTTTCAAATTGAGAACATCTGCTTTTGCCGTTGAATCTTTTGTGTGCTATNTCTGCTTTTGCAGTTGAATCTTTTGTGTGCTATGTCAAAATGTGTCACCAGCTCAAACTGTATACACCGCTGACATTTAAAGGATTCCGAGCAGAACCTGTGCGGGGGACGGGGGACAATACAAAAGAAAACTGTTAAGGATTTACAACTCAATTCGTATCAACCCTCGTTGAGACGAAACTCCCATTGAAAGGGCCAAAAATGTCCTAACTGGTATCTACCCCCTGAGCAGCCGCCCACCACGTCGCACCCGCCTGCTAATGCCAGTTATGATGTTGTTCGAGCCCCGGCACCAGTTGCGGCTACACTGCGGCATGTTGCGTGGTGCGTGTTGAATGCTGTGTGCGGTCGTGCTGGGCCGGCCCAACCCCGGCTCGGCATTATTGTTACTTCCTCACTTCCTTCCTTTATGGCTTATTGGATATTTTAAAGCCCGTATACGGCACGGGATTTGTTGTGTTTTTATTTTTTGCTTTGTCTTCTCATTGGACTGGCATTTAAATTCTTCTCGTTCATTTGGCTTGGGCCAAAGGCCTCTAATGAAGGGCGGCCGCCACTTTCTCTATGGTTCTCCGTGCATTTTTATCGTTNTGTTCATTTGGCTTGGGCCAAAGGTCTCTAATGAAGGGCGGCCGCCACTTTATCTATGGTTCTCCGTACATTTTTATCGTTCCGCTTTGACAGACACCAGCCGTTTTATGTCGCTTTAATGTTCTTTTGCGGCATGCGCCCGGCTTAGTTGTTGGGGGCGACGACGAAGTGTGATTTCTGGCAGCTTAGCAAGGCGCTCGGCTTTCATTAGAAAATTACCAAAAAACTTGTATATGAGAAATTCATATTTCCCCTATTAAATTGCAATTTCCATGCGTATCAGCTTTAAGGCAACTTCTACAGGCAACTCTCTAAAGGCTCATGTATCATGGGATGGCATCCTTATAATATGCTAACACATCAATTTACCTATTAGGCTCTTAGCCAGACATGAAGACGGTGGAAAATCGAATTTCACACATTTTCCACACACCCTAAATGGAATTCTCTTTAGTGGCTTCTCAGGAAAAGGTACACAACTGTCAATACAAATAAAAAGTTTTGCCGTAACAAAAATTCAAGAGGATTCCAATTTTCGTCGACGAACAATGAAATCGAAATTGACAGACGTACATTTTCGGATGGGTACTCTTTTGAGTACCTAATAACCACAAATGTTGATGAATGGTCGCTAGTGAGGGAGGAACAGGCGGTTGGGTATGATGGGGTCGGTGTTGTGGGCAAATCAATGCCCATCAATCAATAAATCACTGGGNGTATGGCAAATTGTGCATTTGATTTGATTATTATGGAAAAGAAACACCACTCTGTTCCAAANATATGGCTAATTGTGAATTTGATTTGATTATTATGGAAGGGAAACAGCACTCTGTTCCAAAGATGGGGCAATTTGATCAAATATTTCAAACTCAAAATAGATAAAAATAAATTCAATATAATTAAGTCTAAAAACTATGAAAGAGAACACTGAAATTTGTTCAAACTGTCCCACTACACATGAGGTCACATCAAAGCGTTTCAGATTCCTACTAAACTGTAGGCACGGGTACTCTTCGAGGCTATGCCGTAACCGCCAACGCCAATTGTTA
>JXPZ01008669.1:5456-18274 GCA_001014575.1 Themira minor
AAAAAAAAAAAAAATCAAACAAAGTATACTTGGGGGGCGGAGGTCATGTGGCATTTATTTGACAGTTCAATTCAACATATAATTTTTGGAATTATGACAGAAACAAAAAAACTCATAGATGAGGGCAAAAAAAGTTTCTGTTCTCTTTTAATGCACGTCCAGACATAGACCACCCCCCGAGAAACCCGCCCACCCTCCCACTCAGTCCGCCTATCCGCTGCTGGGAGATTCCTCCTCTGAATTCTCCAGGATGTCGTCCAAGCTCGGCGGATCCATCAACATGTCCAACAACAAGTTCTCCATTTCAGATGCTATCTCACTCATTCCAAGATGACGCAATTCCGGCATCGAGCGCTCCAATTGGCGAGCGCGGCGCTCCGTCCGTTGACACTCCACCACGCACTGGCAAATCTCACGGTACATGTTGCGCATATGTCCCTGTACGGTCTGCTGTGTCACCACTTCGGCCGAGCGTTGACGAGTAATACGACGACGCAATTGGCGTTCACGCTGTTCGGCGCGACTGCAAGTTGGCGGCTCGGTCACTTTCTTTTTCATGATTGCGCGACAATTAGATCGAGTATAAGGAAACAAAAACTTGTATTTTTTGTTTTTTGATGTTTAGGTTCTGAGAACCAGTGTAAGAATGAGATAATTTAAGCAAACTTCTATACAGGTACTTTTTTTTTTGTTTTGTACAAAAGCAAGGGTATCTAGATGGATATGACATTTATTTTTTTCATTCTGAAGTTTGGCACAATGATAGGTTATGTCAAACAATTTGCATATATACTTTTTAGGGTTGCCAAAAAAATGTACAATTTCTTTAAGAACAACTCTGAAAACAATATATTATTGTAATTTCAAGTTTTTATTCTATTTAAATTTAACTTGTTGAAGTAGAAAATGAAAAAAAACATTTTATTTTTTAGTAATGCTGTGCTTGGGGCCACTCTTACTCTTCCCATATGCACAATTTATTATGATTATTATTAATTTTTATCTTGTTTTTTTTTCTCTCTGTCTCCCCCCCTCTATTGTTATATGTTTAGTAATTTCCCCGGCGGCAATGCGAGTTGCANTCTCTGTCTCCCCCCTTCTATTGTTATATGTATAGTAATTTCCCCGGCGGCAATGCGAGTTGCATAACTCGCTGTCTCATCATTAGGCGGCAGTCGGATGATTTCCTGGGCTGGCAGATCGTTGGATGTGAGGCTCTCGCCAGCTGATCGCACAGCCCGTTGCCCATGCGAGCTGACTAATTGTCCAATGGCATGAACATAACTGATTAGAGAGCGATCCGAAAACAAGGTAAATTATGCACTAAACAAAAAATCCAAACAAATCTTGAAAAACCTCGAAATTTTGAGAAAACAACAACACTCATACTCATCTTCCCATGTCNGAGAAAACCACAACAACAACACTCATACTCATCTTCCCATGTCAAATTGTATGAACGGTTTTTTTCTTGCGGTGAGAATTTGCCTAATCAAGAGAGCGTGTGAGATTACCGTTTTGTAAGAGTTCATATTGTCTCATTCATGTGGATTTTGTTTTCGCTATGCGAAATCATTGCCGTTGAGAGATGATCGGCTCGGCTTTGAGAAACTCTCACATGCAATTCTATGGCCGTGCATGTCTGGCCTCCCCCAATCGTTGAGCATATTGCATAGTGCCCGGTGCCTGGCGATGATGAGAGCGACGTAACTGTTACCGCCGCGCCATAAACAACATGCCAGCCAGCGCCGCCAACACAAAACGACGACAAACCTAACAGAAGGAAACAAATGACACAAACAACGAAATTTAAATGAGCCTCATTTCGTTTTGTTGCCCAAACGCAATGCGCAACGGCCGCGATGCTAATGGCGTTCGCGTTATGATTATGAAATTCGAGAAAATGACCACAAAAAAGAGACAAACAACAAGAGTGAAGCCCCACCAATAAATCATAGCGGGTACCTTTGACAGTAATCGTGTTGTTGTTTTGTTGGGATTCCGTGTTTTGTTTTCGTCTTTTTAATTAATATAGACATTTTTTTTGAAGATGAAGATTTTGTTGGTGTGTGTCTATTACACTATAGACATTAAAAAATCCCTTTGCAAAATATAAACATTTAGAGAAAACTATTAAACTCGACCTCAATTGAACAGAGCGAGACACTCGATGAGAGAGTGTGTATTTGGGCTGAAATTAAAAACGATTTCACTTTATCGACCAAGTGACGGATGATCGCCGGTCGTACTGTAGTGGAAAAGTCTTTGTTCCGCAATGCACCACCTACACATGACAACTTGATTTATTTATTTGTTTTTGTTTGTACATTTGGTCTCTCTCAGTTTCTATGCCAAAGGCAAAGTGCACAGCTGTTTGTGCAGAAAGTCCCCTGCGAATTGTTCTGGATCGTTTGTGCTGCAGTTTGAAGGTTGGCCGTACCCAAGCCCCTTCCAGCGCTCACACCGACAACAAATGACACTCATACTTACGGAGGTCCAAAATCGAATCAAACAAACAAACCGAGAGAGATGCGGGCGTGATAACGTCAAGTACATGTGGAATTGCTGAGTACAATCGAGTGCCTATGTGGGTAAGTGAGCGAGCGAGTGAGTGAGTGAATGAATGAGTGGCTTGGGTAACATCATCAAACAACTATAAAAACAAAAGTAAATGAAATGAAACACGTTAACCCGCTCACGCTCACCGTCTCTTACACTACAGCAGTCACAGCAGTGAGCGGGGGCAAAAAAATAACAAAGCTCAAATACAAAACAGAGAGGTGACTAGTTTGGAGTGGTGTATGGAAATGTAGTATGAGCGAGGCTGGTACGACAATGGTACGACAGTCTCTGCATGTTCGGACAAGATGAGACGTGAGACGATAAAAACAAAAAACCACTACAATTGAATCGAGTATACGTTTTGGTGTGTTTGCGCGCTGTGAAATGAGGGGGGCTTCAAAACAAGTTTCAATAAATATAAAATGTGTGTGTGAGTGGTGAGCGGGGTATTACACGTATATCGTTGTTGTTGTGTTGTGGTTTTCATAATTTACCTGAGCGAATGTGTGTGAGTTTGTGAGCCGCTCTTGCACAAATGTGTATGTATGATTGCATGGCTGTGTGTACAAAACACATCAACAACAAAGTGAAAAATCACAAAACACGCAAGCTCACACACACACATGCACTGCGAAGAAAATCACCGACCGCTCTAACCAGCAGCGAGAGCAACAGCCATAGCAATGGCAGCTAAAAACCGAAACGAAAAGCCCAAGAATGAAAGATAATGAAAAAAGTAAATAAATGAAAAATGGGGGCCAGCCTCAGTGGTAGAAAAATCTGAAACCGAACGGGCTTCCAACCTCAGACGTCGAGTGGCAGTTCAACTATTAAGACGTGCTTAGCGGACTCCCCTGAAAATTCACCCACAAAACTCAAAACGTTCGGATCACCAGTGAACCAGCGGCAACACTAACAACAACATTTAACAAAAGGCAAAACAACTTTTACTACTTGTTTAAACCGAACCGGAGTTGAAAAAGAAAAATTAAAAACAAAAGCGAAAAACCAGGAGAGCAACCATCGAAACAAAAGNGAAACCGAACCGGAGTTGAAAAAGACAAATTAAAAACAAAAGCAAAAACCAGGAGAGCAACCATCGAAACAAAAGACGACTCCTTTTACTTTTCGATTGTTGCTTTACGCGATTTTTTGCTGGTAGACGCGATCGTTGAAGATCCTTTGGGATTTAAAATTGTACAACGCTGATTTCGCATACATTTTTGACTTGACNTTTGACGCGATCGTTGAAGATCCTTTGCGATTTAAAATTGTAAAACGCTGATTTCGCATACATTTTTGACTTGACTAAAGTGCCCATATAAAAAGTGAAAATTCGATTTAATGTAAAGAAATTCGTTAAATAGCAATTTAAACAATTCGAAATTTATTTTTACAAAATTCCCNTTAAACAATTCGAAATTTATTTTTACAAAATTCCCTTATATCCTTATTATCCTTCTCCTCCATTAACCATAAACAAAGATATTAATTTTCTTGTTTTTATTTTTTAAATTTCTATGATCAATTCGTTCGAACCTTCGAAANAATTTTCTTGTTTATATTTTTAAATTTTCTATGATCAATTCGTTCGAACCTTCGAAACGCTGATACCTCGGTCGCCGTCGGAATTCGCTCGTGTATCGATCGTTACGACCCGCTCCTTGACGCTCGGTGTGCCCGTCCACAGAGGAAACAACGAAACGAAAAAACCCCCAAAGTAAATGACGGAAAAGGATAACGTCTCAATGGCGACCGTACAAATGAAGACCGACTATGCGGCTAGTGAGGTCTACAGCACGGCCAGCGAGGCCCCACCGGTAAGACACAATTGCTTTACTTGTGAACGAATTGAGAACGCAAAAGTGTACAAAACTGGAACAAATCAAAAATAATTTCAAAAGCTTTAAGCAGTTGCAAAAGAAACAAATTTCCAACGATCAAAGTTCCGTGAGAAACGTCAAAGCGCAGGCATTTAATATGCATATTTACTGCACGTCCGTTAAATTAGACTCTACCACCGTTACCTCTCTCTCTCGCCCAGACTGTCTATGATACAGCGCAATTACACGAATTTCACCCAAGCCAGCCAAAGTTCACCACACATAGTAAATCACTCAGCTGAGCTCAGCTCACCTCAGTCTGGCTGGTGCGATGGCGTTTAATACACCACAGACTTTGTGCTCATTGCAAAAAAGTGAGTTTATTGTCCCACAGTGGGGCTACCTTGTGCCAGCTAACCGCGGCCATTGCATCCATTAAGCGTTGCCGCCGGAGACTTGTTTCGAAATCTGGGTTACTATTACTGGCATTAGCCATCGCATCTGCACGAAGACTTGTTTTGTGGCGGCCGCTTTGCCCCATTCCATGAGCCATTGCAGTCGGTCTGGCTATCGCCTTCGAAGATTTGCAGCGTTTCCGTTGAGCGGCCACCCTTAAAAACTTTAAAACTCGTAATTGGCCTTTTCCTTTTTGTGCGCTTTGTCAACGCGTGCCTATCGCGCTGCGATCTACGCTCCCTGGCCGTTATCATCATCAATTTCTGAGGTATTGAGGTCAAGCGACGCCTGGGAATCCCACTGTAAAATGTATTGTTCTCCAAGTTGGGCCGCTCAAAATGCTACAAAATCGAGAACATGGCATTTCGAGCGTCGTCGAGTCTGCTCTATGTGTATTTGAATGTTTTCGGTTGATTGTTAGTCGTTGTTGCATCACCTAGGGGTTATCGCGTTGGCATTGCGCAATCAAAAACAGCGGCCATAGGTTGTCGCAACGAAAACATCACCAACGTACGGATAGTTTCTTTTGTGAATGTGACAATAGCAAATCTGTCATCTTCCGCACGCACATTCGTGTGACGCACACTCACCTTACCGGGCGTAGAACACCCCAAAAAAACCCCACGAATTGGCGATTCTCGTCAAGCGATTCTCGGCGCTATGTCCCGTGCATACTCAATTAGCCGCCATTAGCCCGCCCCCAGCCGAAAACGTAATGCATCAACGGATGCAAGCCATAAACCATCAAATGTGATGACATGAGAATAAGTGCTTTGCGTGTGCTTGTTGTCCAGTGCAACCCACAAACAAAGCAATTTGGAATTGCAATGAGCTTCGCGTTTCGCCGGCCGGATGAAGAGTCGCCGCCGCCTCCCCCGGTCCCCACACACCATTGCATGCAAATTGCATTGCACGATTCGAAGGCGAATCTCAATGACGTGTCCGCAGAATTAAGACCAAAAACGGTTGAAAACTTTAAGTGGCTTTGGTGAAACCGCCGCATTTTTGCGCTTTATTTTTGGCCTCCTTAATTTCTCACGCCATGCCAATTGCATTGCCGTACATTAGCTAAATGCCATACAGACATTTCCATAGCATTTCGTTCGTTCCGTTCCATATCGTATTGTGGCTGTGATCTTCACCATACATCACACAGCAGCGCATGGAGAGCGCACGAGAGAGAGAGCTTCACTATGTCATCGTCGTCGCCAATGTGTGAAGAGATTTGAACTCAATACCGTTGGTTTTTGTTTTTGCTCTTCCTAATGTTATCATTAGCACTTGCTGCTGTCAGTGCTTTCTTTTATAAAGCACATACACCGAGTGTATGGAATTGTTTGAATGGGGTGCGCTCCGTTTTGTGTTTATGCTCGTCACGTTAATTCAATAATCACGAAATGGTGGCGAACGAATTCTGTCGCTACTTGCAATCATTAGCGGATCTCTAATAAAGAGAAAGAGCACACGGACAGCAACAAAATAGAGATTTGAAACTAAATATGAGGGGTTGATTTTAAAATTGATTTGCAAAATCTTTGAAGGAGTTGAATAAATTTGAGAAAATTAGGATGCATGCACAAAACGGGACGCCTTCGTGCCTTACTGCATCAGGGCAAAATTTGAAAACAAAAGAAATAACAAATTCGTAGCGGTGTACCAGCTTCACTTTACAGCGGCTGTTGTGCCCACCAGTTGAGCTGAGTTTTGCAGTTTTGTTTTCCTATAAACACCTACACTACGTCTGCGGCTATGTGTATCGAAATCAACCGCAATCAACGAACACAAGGTCTATACATATGTATTTGTAGGTACATAGGAAATACGAACCAGCGACGTCAACCATTAGACACACACTCACATTAAAGTCGCTCATAAAAATGCGAGCAAACCGAATGTGAATATTTTAATGATAATTATTTTGTTTTCCCCCACTGTCATTCATTATGTAGAACAGAGGTTCTCAAACTATGGATTGAGAGCCGCTTTTTAATTGAAAAGTTTAAAATTATTTTGAATTTGTAACAATTTTGTCACAACTGCGTTTCTTGTTGGGTGTTCATGTGTTTTCGGTGAGAGGCGAAAAACTTTCCAAAATGCAATCAATCACAAACAAACACACATCCAATCTACCAGCCGCCACCAATCAGGCAAATGATCATTTCAAAGCTCATAATGGCACCAACAATAACAAAGCGCCTTCATGATAATGATGATTTAATCGTGACCATTTCGATTATCGGCATGATGATTATGATTGCCATGACGATTACGTTGATGGATGGTTTCGAGCGCTTTCGCTCGCCGTCGTGCACTCGGTGGCTGTTTGTATGTGTGTGTTTGGTCATTAGGTTAATATCCATTGAATTGTCTGTAGTTTCTAATTTTTAATTTTCTTATTTTTCATGTACATTCTTTTTTCTTCGTTTTTTTTTGTCCGTTCAATGTGTTGTATGTGTATTCATAAAAAAAAATGATTCACAAAAAAATCACACATCCACCGAATGACAACTACAACAACAAATGATGCATTTTCCACATTTACACAACCACAAAAAAAACCCCTTAAAAAATGGAAAATATTTTGCAACAATATTGGCTCTACCTCCATCATTTCTGTGTACACCATATCTACCCGTTCGTCATCTGCAAACTGAAAAACGCAATAAATAAACAAAATAAACCATATATGGCATGTGGCATGTTTGTTTGTTGTGCTGGCCAGTATGGCGGATTGTTTAACTTGAATCCACAGGTTTGTCGCTTAAGTCTTTTTAATTGTACAAGCACCACACGAGTAGTATGTGTAGTAGAATCGAGTGCACCATCACTTAAAATTCGCCATACATTTTTATTTAAACATTCACTGCAATTCACCAAACGCCGCTCACCGTCTTACCTCTGGTAAACAATACCCATTCCAACTCAACTCACTTCGGTTTCAATTTCGATTTCAATTTCAATTCAGCTCACTCTTTTATTGCCATCAGCAGGTGAGAACCTGTTTCACTAGTTCACTCTTGTATGAACTTGTTTGTCATCATCGACGATCGATTGACAGGCATGCAGGCGACTTTTTCATTCACTCTTGCACTCATTTAGTTACTCACCTAAGTTGTATTGCAATCACGCTTTATGAAGCTCTCACACACTCGCCCCCCATCTCTCTCTTGTAGATGTTGTAGTTGTCATAGTTGGTGCTTTCAAGTCATTCCTTTCTAATTTTGTTCGTGTGTATGTGCTGTAATTTCACCAATCGATTTCATTTGCGAAATTCACATAATCTAGGCAATGTAATTGAATAAATCATAAATTAAATTGCACTTTAATATAATAATATTGAATAATTTCATTGGCTTTATTAGGAGAACTGTGAACCCATTGTAGTTTGTTTTTTGCAACTTGAATGCGTAAACTACACTTGTGCTTAGTTTTTCTGGCAAGACAAAACAAAAAAGTTGCAAAAAAAGAATGCACAACAAAATCTGTTTTACTTTCCAAGCAAGGTTCTGTCTGTGGCGGCCTCGTTTTTCATTGAAATTCGACACGTCTCTAGCCAAAACCAACAACGTAAACCAAAACGAATGTGGTTTGTTTTTATTTTAGAATTTTCACTGAATTTCACATTGTTTGGCATGGTTGTTGCTGAAATTATTCAAGTATTTCGACGAGTCTTGTCAAACAGTGTGATTCGCCAAGAGAAACCCCCTCAAACCACACACTACTGAAAACCGTCAGTGGAGTGAGTTAATTAATGAGTAATTTGAGCATGCAAGCTTACAAATGAGCAAGACCACACAAAGCAAAAACAACACCAAAATGAGACTACATGTGTGCATGCATAATGCGGTTGTCTTTGTGCGAACTTTTTCTGTGTGCACAGAAAATGAACGCGTCATGATTGTTCATGACCATGTCGGGGCTGTTGATCTGCATACGATTTCAGAGAGAGAGCGCCAAACACACACAAAAACTCTCCATACATGCTTTGTTATTGTAGTTTGCAATTACACTGGGTTCACAGCAAGAGAATATATGTACAGCATAGAACTATTTGGTTGTACCCAACACAAGGTCAACTTGAGTGTGCACGCTGTTGTTGTCGGTATTCTGTTCATATCCGTAGGAATTTTGTTTTGAAGCAATTTCCACTTTAAAAATAATAAATTAATTGTTTTGAACTTTTTCGTTTCTCGTCAAGGCCTACAAGCGTCAGTCGAGTTCGGTGAAAATCGCCAAGATCGTGGCATTCACTGTGATCGTGTCGTCCTTCATTCTGGGCTCTTTCATATTGGCCTCCTCTTACCTAGAGGCGAAGGCGTCGTGCGATCAGGTCCAAGCTTTGGACTCCGTGCTGGAGAAGGAGCTAATGCTGGAGACATTGCAGCAGGTCAACAAGGTGAGTACACACACAACGAACACATTCGGAAAATTGGATTTTCACAATTTTTTTAAATTACGAAAATGTATAATTTCCATACAATGAAATTCGCAACACTTGAATGAACCGCGAATTCCCAGAAATTTTCCGCATCACAAAGTCTCAGTGCATAACGGACAGCCACCGAAGGGGGCAAGGAGATGGACTCGTAATGCAAAAATTGAGAAAAAAATTTACATTTTTTCAAACAAAAAGGCAAAAACCAAAGTGAAAGCAGTGTATACCACTTTGTGGTGGCTGGCGATTGCATTTACGGGCACACTCCTCCAGTGAAGTGTTGCAACCGCTGGCAATTAAAAAACCGAACAAACATAAAGAAATATTGTGAAGTGGCTGCGGTTGGTCCTCCCCCCAACCAGCGAAGCGCTACACGCACTCAGTCTGGCGAAGTCAGTACAGCGGCGTATGCTTCGATGCCAGCTATAAACATGTACACTGCTCGTTTCCAAAAGTTGTCAAAAGTCATTCGGCCATTGAGAAACAAAAGCCGTAGTGTGAACTGAGACTAAATGGCAAAGTTCGTCGAATGACTTCGCAACAAAAATGACATTTCCTATCACTCGCTCTGTGTGTGCAATGCAATTGCGAAAATTCGCAAAGAAGCCACAAAACAACAATTAACGGAAATGCACAATACATACATACATACTAGTTTGGCAAACATTTGAAAACGCAAAATATTCCTCCCCCCCACTAAAAAGTTAATAACAGTAAGACTCACTCAATTGAGATTGTCGTCTCTGTGTTAGACAAAAGCCGCTGTACACATTGCCTAAGCTCTTGCGAGCGTTCACCCGCTCTCTGAAGCTCGATCGCTCGCCGGCCCGTTGGCTTTTGTGTGTACACATTTTCGATTTGGCAAGGTGGCTGGCTGCTTTTGCTGTTGTTGTATTGTAACTCTTCTCTTACGTAATCTTCATGTTCTCTGCCGTATGATATGAACAACAATAATGTCTTTGTTGGTTTGATATATCTTTAACTTTGGATTTCGTTTGGTTTGTCGTAATGCCTGCTGCTGTGAGTTTTGATTGTTTATTTTGATGGATTTGCCTTTTCGGTAGGTGTTTTTTCTTTTGCTATACAATTTCTACTTGTTTGGTAGTGCCAAATTTGCCTCTTGAAACGCAAGTAGAATATTTTAGTATTTTCCCCCCCCAAAAACGATCAATTATAATTGTACGGAAAAAACCAACAACAACGACAAAAAAGCATTGTCACTACCGCCTGATCATTAGCAACTCATGATGATGAAATCTTCGTTGTTTCCATTTTTTTCGAAACTCCACAAAAACAACAAACACACCTGCTAACGCTTTTGGCAAACAACAGCGACGTCAATCGAATTGGCTTCGCGTGTGAAGTTCGCATTGTTCATGTCAGAGCCGCCATTTAGAACCCTATAAATTTTGAACTAAGGAAAAAAAACGGAAAAAAACGGGAAAAAATTGTAAAAATCCCCCAAAAAGCTTTAATGCGCAATACGTGAGCAAACACTAAAAAAATCTATAAAAAAAAATCCACAAAATAACGACACAAACAATTTAGATGATCAGTTTGAATGATGATGAGGATGATTATTATTATTATTTTTTAATGTTATTGTTGTTGTTACTGTTAAATAGCCGCTGTACAGGTTAGACCAGCCCCTCCCACCCTGTCCGACAATTAAAGAATAGAATGGTCGATATCTTTCTCTCCCTCTCGTTGTGTGTTCACTGTCCTTGACATAACAACAACAACTTAATCACATTTTGAATACACAACATGCAAGCGAGCATTTAGTTTCTTTCTATGAATTCTTTTGTTTCAGTCAAGCCGCTGACAATACTTTTTTCCTTTGCTAGCTTCACACTTGATTCGTCAGCCGCCGAAGAGCAAATTGTAGCCAAATAAAGTAATTACGTACAAATTTTGTAATTTACGACGAGAAGCTTCAGGTCTCGTGATTTGCCTTTTTTCAACGTAAGGTAGATGATTGCTCTCAAACCCAATTCCATTGTGTTTCAACTACTTGCGTGCGAAGGTCAACCACTATTAGTTGAATTAACAGAAGATGCATACGGTTTTATTTAGTTTTTTTATTATTGAAATTTGTGGGATTGTGAAAACAAACAATAACAAGAATATTCAAAATTCATAAAAACTTGTACACCTTGAGAGAAGGGCAAGTCGGCTCTCAAGTGTTTGATGACTAATCTCGGCGGTACGCATTTCCGCTCCGACACCAAAAGTCTTCTTGGTATTTACGATGAGAAGGCATCTCCATTTTAAGCAATAACTATTGCCTTTTCTTTGTCGAACTGTTTTATTTAAAGGGAATTCTCAGAATTTTGCGGTGACAATTTTCAACTCACACCAACCAACAGCCGCTGTTACAAAAGCTGAGAGCTTCTTAGCATTCAGGCCAACCGCTGTAATGACATACTCCGTATAGCTGTGTTTTTGATCACATCTAATTAGCGCCACACATCTTTGTTGTAATCGTTGCTTTTGTTGTTGTTGTGCGTGAGATTGACATTTTTATTGCTGTAACAGTCACAATGAGCAGTCAACTGGGTTAGGGTTATACCGATGGAGCAGAGGCTTTTTAGGAGTTGAGCTTTACGAGCACATCCACTAAAAATGGTAGCAATTTAAATGTTGTTATTAATTAAATAAATTAAAGCGTATGCTGTGATTTTCCATTGATTTGCCACGAAAAATGCTCCATAATTATGTGGGGCCGTTTGTGTGAGCGATTTCCAAACAAGGCACAATGAAACACTGTTACGCAACACCAACAACAAACGAATCTCTCCACCGAAAAAGGGCAACAAACTAAAAAAATGAGGAAATGTAGCCACTTACACACACACACACAGACAGATAGCTAGTAATAACAGTGATCGGGGAGAAAGCCGATACGGTTTTAACTGAAACTCAACAAAGCACTAAATAAGAGATGAATCTCTGGTGGTTGTTGTTGTTGTTGCTTTGCCGTTTGGACGTTTGTTACATGCAATGGCGACGGCTTAGCGGCGAACATCTTCAGCCGTAGCCGAAAATTTAATAACGCCGCCACGGCTTGTTGGAAATGCCTGGGTCGTTTGCCTTTCGCCTCACAACGATGATATAACGATTCGTTGAACTGTGTTGCATCATAATGAGTTTCACTTTTGTTTGAACGCCCCCCCCTCCATGTAGGAGTTGCCACGCGCTGAAGCTCTGCTGGGCAAGGAGAGTGCCGACGAAATGGACTTGCAGAGCTTGGACAAGGACGACACGCCGCCCAAGAAGGTGAAGGCGTCGCCCAAGGGGGCTGCGCCCACACCGGCCGGCGACGACGACGAGTCCGGCTCATCGGCGGACGCGGACAACGCCTACAACGAGAGCGACGAGGCCGACGAGATGCAACGCTTTCCCGGCAAGGTGCCCCTCGAACTGGACCTCAGCGACCTGGCAGCGGCCCTCCTTCAAAGCAACAAAAAGTAAGTAGTACGGCTTTGCCGAGTTGATGGGCGCTTGCTAATTGTGTGGGTGTGGTGGCGTTTAGATCTCGC
>JXPZ01008670.1:317-10474 GCA_001014575.1 Themira minor
GTTACGCCGGGGGATTGAGAGGAAAGCCAACTGGCCTTACCGATTCGCAGCATGCCGCAATCCTTGCCGTCGTCTTCGCACTGCAGATTCTCCATGTTGAACGAGTGCATGGTGCGCATCAGGTCCAACGCGAACTGGGCCATCACCAGCACCACGCTGTTCTGCAGGGGATTGCTGATGCGCCGTTGCCGCACCATCGCACTGGACGTGTGGCCCTCGTACTGATTGGACGAGCGCATCGGCACTTCGCCGGCCGTGCTGGTCAGCGGGGACGCCGCCACCTTGGGGGCCACAAAGGACGGCCGTTTGCTGTCGTTGTAGTGACTGCGCCGTCCGTTGGGCAGCAGCGACGAGTTCCGGAATTGCGGCTGTGCCGTTACGTGCTCCACATCGAGGCCGCACGCCGCCATATAAGTCCAGCCGGCCACTTTGATCTTCTCGATCTTCAAGGGGCCCTTGTACGAGTTCAACTGAAAGGGAAATGCCATGCCAATCACTCGTGGTGGGTGGCTGGGACGTACTCACCACTTTGTCGAAATCGCAGATGATCTCGTTGAGCACCCGGAGGCCCACCTGCTCGGTGTCGTAGTTCCGAATGGTGGCGAACATGACGGCCACGTTGTCATACTCCTCGTAGTACAGTTCGTTTTTCATTTGCTTCGACATGTAGATGTCCGCTGGAAGGCAAAACACAAAATGTACCACTCGGGGGCAGAGCGCCAAAGCCTAATACCCACCGACATGCGTTGGCAGGATGTTGTTGATGAGAATCTTGATGGTTTCATTGGTGAACGTGGCATCCTCCTGCTTCTTCTGCAGCTGCCGTTTCCAGCTAAAAGCACAGAAAAAAGTGAGTTTCATATTGCAATGGCCATCGANCGAAATAGGAAAAGTGAGTTTCATATTGCAATGGCCATCGACGTTGGGCTCACTTGTAGTCCACTTTGGAAATGAATTCCGTTTGGCGGTCCATCAGATGGAAAATCGCGAACGTCACGAACACCAACAGCAGATGGGCCAACTGCGAGTGGAATCCTATGTTCGTGGAGGGACTCTGCTCGAAGATATAGTAGAACTCCAGGGCCACGTACACGGTGAACGCTGTCGTGATGAAGAAGCCGGTGGCCAGTTTCACCACGAACGGTATGCGCGTGAAGAGGAAAGCCACCACCAGGGTGAGCACCATGCATTCGGTAATCGCCTGCAAGGAACGTACATGGCAAACGGGAAAGAGTACATAGCAGTGTACGACTCACCCATGTGTTGACGCACACATCGATTTGATCGGTTTGCATGAAGTGCTCGGGGTCCGGTACCGGCAAGTCCAGCTCATCGCAGTGCACCTGCAGTGAGACAGAAATTGAGTGATCTCCCTCTTTTGCGTGGTGTGGCCAAAGAAATACCAATTGCATGAGGGTGAGCACACTGAAGACGGTCACCATGGACACGTAGATCAGCAGGCGCACCCACAAGTTGGACTCCATGCGCTCCGAGAAGCGGTAGAAGTACAGGCTGACAATACTGCGCGGCCGCATCGCATCCGAGTCGCTGATTAGGATCGCCCACATCTTCTTGTACCACGTCATCACCAGACAGACGGTGAACAACACGAACGCCACCACAGCGAGAGTCCAAAACGATTGCAGTTGCCTATGGGGAGAGGGAGAGAGCTGAGGGGGGACCGTGGGCCAGGGGGCGACACACACTTACGGCGAGTTCATGCCCTGAATGGCCACGATGCTGACGAACACAATGTAGCTAAAGGCCACGCTGTACTTGAGCAGGCCGTCGGGCTCGTGCATGTAGAGGTACTCCCAGCGCCAGTCCTTGAAGAACAGGAACAGCGAGCCGATGTTGTTGCGGAACATTTGCTCCTCCATCTCGTCCTGAGTGAGGCGTTTCTTCTTGCCGAATATGTACTTGCGAAATCTGCACAATACGAAAGGGAATGCAATTCAGCCGAATTGTACGGGGGAGAAGCTCTACTCACTGTAGACGGGAAATGGGCATCTTGTCCAGTTCGCGGCTCATNGAGCTTTACTCACTGTAGACGAGAAATGGGCATCTTGTCCAGTTCGCGGCTCATCTCGAGCGTGGCCTGGGTGCGAATCTGATTGTACTGCACGAAAGACGTTTGCAGGAAGTTCGTCGACAAGTCGGGCTTCTAACCGAACGATACATTAGGTGTGTTTGGGATCGTCTCAGGGTACTCACCTGTTGCTCTAGACGTCGCCGCACCCCCAGTGAGACGCGGCTGATATCCGTGGTGAGTGTGTTCTAAACGAGCGAGGCGTTAGGCAATTTCGCTTACGATCGTGGCGTGACCCCACCTACCTTGGGCGGTTTGATGAGGTACGAGTGTACGTTGTTCTTGCGCAGCACCGGGTCCGCCTTGGCCGCCGTGGTGCCCTCCTCGAATATGAACTCGCCGTCCAGCAGTTTGAGCGTCTGATCGCTGACATGCACTCGGCCCGCCTGCCCTGTCTGCTCCAGGCGATTCGCAATGTCCACATCCTTCGACCAAATGTCGAACTGCCACTTGCTCGCGCCGATCACGCCGGACAGTATGTTGCCCGAGTGCACGCCGATGCGCATGTCGATGTTCAGCTTGCGCTTGGCCCTGTGCGTGGAGAGGGAACGACACCGGTCAATGTTGCATTCGCCCTGAACGGCTGAAGGCCCAATATACCTTACATCACGAATGTCCTTGATCATGCGCAAGCCCAGGTCGACGCAGGACTTGGCGTGCCTCGGATTCGGTATGGGCACCCCGGCCACACAGTAGTAGCAGTCGCCCAAGAACTTGATGCGCAACACATTGAACTCCTGCAAAACGCAATGCCACGTGAGTCGTTACAGGGGAAACGGGCAAATGGTCAGCGACAAACCTCCGAGGCCAGATCGAACTTCACGAACAGGTCGTGTATGGTCTCCACCAGGGTCTTCACGTCCAGCGTGGTCGTCAGGTAGGTGTAGTTCACCACGTCCGCGTACAGAATGCTCACGTCGTTGTGGGGCTCAATGAAGAGTTTCCTGCAAATCGTAAAGGGGGGATTAGCGGTTGGCACGGCCCAAAGCCAAGGGACCTACTCAGTGTCGGGTTGACGCCAACGCCGCGTCACATTGGGACTCGCACTGCAAACAAAAGCAAGGCATACATTTTAGTAGAGTCTTTTCGAATGGAGTTCGTCATACCTGGGCTCACGCAGCGAGGAGCGCCCCTCGTTGCGCGTTTTCAAATGTTCGATGCGCACTTTGACGTCCTGCTCGATTTTGTTCGCTATCTGCGCCGGTATAATGCTCAGCAGAAGATTTTTCTGCAAGGCAATTGGATGATTGAGAGGGGTGTACGGGGGGGAGTTTATTCTTAGCTATGGGGTGCCAAACCTCTTGATCGCGTGCATAGTTCAGTAGCAGATTCTCCTCGACGCATTGGCGCCGATCCAGGAAGGTCACCCGTATGGCGATCTCCTTCATCATGCGAAAGTAGATGCCCAGCAAGTTGATGCACACCATGAAGAGCACCTCGGTGATCAGTTTGATGTACTCCAGTTGCGGTTCGCCGGCCGTGCTGCGCCGGTACGTGAGGAAGCCGAAGTTCACGAGGTACGACGCCGTCACCGCGGTGCCCAGTATGATGGCGTGCGTGTTCTCGGGCAGCGGCAGGAATATGTAGATCGCGTACAGGATGAAGCTGTAGTAGGCGGGCCGCAAGATGTCGCGCTCGTTGAAGGCGTGGTAGATGGGCACGCACACGTCCACCAGCACCATTATGGCCACCGATGTCCACGACGAGAAGTACATCCAGCTGCGCCGATGCGAGTACCGTTTGTTGAAGTTCACCGACAATATGCCGAAGATGAGGAACGTCGCCACCAGGTACACGCACACGTCCATGTAGACGCTGGCAAGGCTCTGCAATCAAAACGAGAACATTGAACGGGTGGTCAACGACGAAAGGGCGATGGCTCTTACTGTGGCCGTGGTTAGCAGCAGTATGCAGTGCAGAGTCACCATAATGGCGTCGATGGCGATGAACAGCGACAGATAGCTTTTTCGCAGACGCTGCATGTACGAGTCGAAGAACTGTTCCAACTCCATGTTGCGGCATTTTCTCTGTGCGCGGGGGACGAGAGTTGCGGTGAGAGTGGTTGAGCAGAACGCCGGCTAGACTTACGCGCAAATAGCCCCATTCCCATTNTGTGGTTGAGCAGAACGCCGGATAGACTTACGCGCAAATAGCCCCATTCCCATTTGTTCTCGTTCTGCAGCGTGTACGAGTTGGCATTGCTCAGGTTCGCCAGCTGATCCGACGATTCCAGGAATGAGTTCATTGTGGTCGTCAGCGATTCGACGCCGTTTGCGATTCGATTGATCCGTTGCTTGNGCGTCGCCGTTTGCGATTCGATTGATCCGTTGCTTGTGTCAGATTGCGCTCCAGGGTGTCGTCGGTGTTTACTTGAGCATCTGAAATAAACAACAACAAAATTCCACATAATCCCCTGAATCACGATATTGTGCCGTTCGATTTGTTGTCATTGCACGTTGCGCGATAAACAAACGATCTCTTCACGATAAGGTTGAGTTTCATTCATTCATACGCTTTGTTGTTTTTGCAGTTTTATTTGGCCTCCCGTTTTATGTTTTCGCCGAGCAACGGCTGTTTATCGGCACTTGTACAATATTTGCATACATGTGTACGAACGCACGATACCCATCCCCGTTGATAAATCGTGATTTCCTTATCATATGTCATGCCTACGTTTATTGCCATGTAATTGCAGCGTTCACTTAATTTGTGCCCGATTGATTGCATCAATTATTGAGCGGTACACTGCTGTCCCATGTACGGGACAACGAAAATGAGGTGGTCCCAAATACTAATCTAATTTGACACCGTTGATTGATTAACACACTGTGCCCGCCATGGCTCCCGCCCATTGGCCGTTTCGAGTGCGGGCTTGTTGTTGTTGTGTGTTCTTTTGTCATTTATCAGTTGCTCATTTCATTTCAAAACGATTTGCAACATTAGATTACTCAAGTCTACCGAATCTACTGTTCGGGCGCTCGTACGTGCTTACGAATTGCCAGGTGCTGCTTCTTGAAAACGAAATGAAACGAAACAATTGACAAATTTCGACAAAAACAGCAACGGGACCACGCACATGATGACACGAATTACTCATTGAATGCTTACATTGATGTTTACGATAAGGTAATCAGCGTCGTTGTATCGCCCATACAGACCGCGAGAGCGAGCGGGAGAGCGTGAGATGGCGAGCGCTCAAATCACTGACAAACCGTTACAAATGCAATTAGCTTAGACTTGTTTAGTGCATAGTACACAGTGTTTCGCCAGTGTTTTACGTATTTGTTAAAGTTGGGNGTTTCGCCAGTGTTTTACGTATTTGTTAAAGTTGGGATTTTGTTCTTTTGTTGTTGTGGCAAGAGGAGNTTACGGGCAAGAGGAGTACAAAAAATAAAAACCGACTCAAATGTGTTGGGAATACCTTTGTGAAGATGTGTCGTTCTTGCTGGAAGTATACGATCGCACTGAGCACCCACTTAGACGGCGTATGTTTTCGCTGTGTACCCGTTGGTTAATTGGTTTGTTGTATTGAATTCGGCTAGCCAGCGCGCAGCCCCATCGGTTTCTTATCAGGGCGGCAGGTGAAAAATTCAAGTGAATGATTAAGAAAACACAATATGATATGTACGTATGTGTACGTAACAAGTGAGCCAACCAACTCTATATCAATTACTGTGCCCTCCGTACGGTGTGTTTCAATGTGCGGGGACTCCACAAATCTGTAACGCATCACAACGACTGAACTGACACATTGATCAATACAATTCGTGGAATTTTTTCGAATTACTGATAACCACCACCTCGCGTTGGCCAGTGTTGGAAAGCGAAACGGCAATGTGGTGGAAATACAACTCTTCGGAATCGGCGGCCAGCTGGTATTCGTGGTGAGTGTACATTTCGTGCATGCCAAGAGGAAGAGCAATAAAACTTAACATCATTTTCACCGCGGTGAGAAGTAAAAAAATATAATTTGCACGCGTCGGAAATTTGTGCGTCTGCATTGCTTCTCGAGTGCATTTTACGAGAGCGTACGGTTTAAGATTGTGGCACGCAACGAGAATGTCGGCTTTCACGGAACAGGCGTTGATCAAGAAACTCGGCGATTTGAATTCCAGCCAACAGGCAATACAAACGCTGTCGCTGTGGTTGATCCATCACCGCAAGCATCATGTGGCCATTGTCAAGACGTGGACGCGGGAATTCCAATCAGGTGAGTGCACAGAGCAAGCGACCTGGGACACGCGCACACAGCCACACGCCATCGATTTTTAACCACAATTTCGGGCCACATTTCACACAACCCACCACTTCCCTCCCTACCCCGTCCCGACCCATCCCGTCCGGCAGTTCCCGAGGGCAAAAAACTGACCTTCATGTACTTGGCTAACGATGTGATCCAGAACAGCAAGAAGAAGGGCCCCGAGTACGGCAAAGAGTTTGCTGCGGTGCTGCCCAAAGTGTTCTCGCACATCGGCGAGCTGTGCACCTCGGACAAGCTGTACGGCAGCCTGGGCCGCATTCTCAACATTTGGGAGGAGCGCGGCGTCTACGACCCCAAAACGATAAAGGAGTTTCGCGGACGCCNCTCGGACAAGCTGTACGGCAGCCTGGGCCGTATTCTCAACATTTGGGAGGAGCGCGGCGTCTACGACCCCAAAACGATAAAGGAGTTTCGCGGACGCCTGCACAAGCACCGCAAGGAAGCTCCACCGACCAGTGGGAGTGGCAGTGGTGGCGCTACGACACCGTCAACCACCACGTCGGCGACTGCCACCACCGCCACCACCTCCACTGCCACCGCCACTGGATCGGGCGACGCCGCCAACGGACCGAAGAGCTCGCACGAGAAGCGTGAGAAGCGCAAACACGACGACCCCAAGCCGGCCAAATCGAAAAAGCATCGCCATGGCGACGAAAAGTCACCGTCCTCGTCGGCCGGCAATCACACGGCAAGCAACGATAGTGCTGGTGGTGGTGCTGGCGGGCCAACCAAAGTGGCCACGCCCACCAAAGCGGTCACGCCCACCAAAGCGGCCACGCCCACCAAAGCAGTGACGCCCACCAAAGCGGTGACGCCTACCAAAACGGTGACTCCCGCCAAAGCGGCCACGCCCACCAAAACGGTACCGCCCACCAAAGCGGTGACAGCCCCCAAAAGCGCCACAGCGGCGGCCGGCAGCCCTTACGTACCGATCGGTGAGCCGCCCGAGCCCGACGAGCTGATACGCGCGCTGACCAGCATGGAGAGCACCGCGTCGAGCGATGCGAACGTGCGCGAACGCATCGCCAACTTGCCGCAGGAAATCTCCGAAATCAATTGCCTGGGCAAGCTGCAAGACAAGGATGCCGCCAAGGCGCTCTCGAAACAGGCAAATGCCCCGCCCCCCCAAGTACCCCCACTGTTCACTCATTCGTGTTGTTTGTGCCGCCCCCCCCTTAGGTGAACGAAGCCGTCGACTTGCTGCAGAGCTACAACGCCCGGCTGGCCTCGGAAATGGAGGAGCGCGCCAAGCTGGCCACCATGCTGCGCGAATACCAGGCCGAACAGGTGGAGCTGCTCGCCCAGGCCGAACAGCGACTCGAGGTACACGCCGCACAGCGATGCACATAAATCATGTAATAACTCTCGCGCCATGCCGTTGCAGGAGTACAAGGTGAGGCTGAACAACTTGCTGGCCGTGCAGAAGGAGATCAACAGCCATCTGTCCAACTTGCCGGACCTCACGCAGCTGCCGGACGTGACCGGCGGTCTGGCGCCCCTGCCCTCGGCCGGCGACCTCTTCAACGTGCACACATAACGACCACAAACCAGGACGATGCAATAACCCACACCAAACTGACCACGCAAATTGTACAATGGCAACCCCCGAATTGTATAGCATTAGTAGTAGCTTAAGTAAGTAAGTGCCGACTCCACGGGCCGATCCGTATTGTTGTGAACAATACGAACTCCTTATTGTGTACTAGTTTTAAGATTGCGTGACCCTTGCGGGCAATTTCGAAATTAGTTTGTATTAGAAAAGTTTCATTCATTGTTCATCTTTTAGCCGTTTCACACCTTTTAAATCAATCATTTTATTGTATAAGAGACTCGCCCATGCATACACACATTCATATTGTCGCGTCAATATGTGTGAATATGTTTTTTACAAAAACTTTTATCCAACGAACAGCGAACAGCAGCAGCGGCGACAGTTCGCTTCGCTTTGCTGCTGTGGCGTTCGACCTAATGCAAATATACACACCTTTATGACATTTGACTTTGTTTCGATTAGTGCATCGCATAATTGGCGCTGCCGTTCCATTTCTCGACGAAGGCCAGCACATCGGCCACGGCGCTGGCCGGCGACATTTTCATGGCCACCGAGAATTTGCTCCAGACATCGCGATTCGCCTGGCGGGCCGACGTCTGGAAGGTCACCGGCTGACGGCCCCGCACCGGGTAGGCACTCAAGAGGCACGCCACATTGTCCGGCCCCAGACTGGACTCGTACATGCCACGGTCGTCGGTGGGCAGCACCTGATTCAACGGAGCGAAGCAAACGACTTGAATAAGGGTCCATTCAANACGAAGGAAACGTCTTGAATAAGGGCCTCATTCAAGCGGGGCCAAAGCAGAATCTGAAGCTCACCTGATCGACCTGCTGGTCCATGCTNGCGAAGCAAACGACTTGAATAAGGGTCCATTCAAGCGGGGCCAAAGCAGAAGCTAAAGCTCACCTGATCGACCTGCTGGTCCATGCTGACCGCCAACACCCATTCGCGTATTTCCTCGTGCAGATCCGGCTCGTGCTTCAGGTGGATCTCTTCGGGCAGCGGCACCGAGCTGGGGAAGTCCGTGGCGGCCAGGTCGGTGTGATCGACCAGCTGGCCGGAGCCCTCCTCGATGGCCTCGCACACGTCCAGGTAGTGGTTCAGCATGACGAAGGCCTCGGCCTCGCGTCCGGCATTCCGCAGGTCGATGCCCGCCTCGTAGAAGCCCTTGTCCACCGGTATGACGTTGGTGTAGCGCAGCAGTGCCACCGAAATGCGCACGGCCACCGGCTGCAGCGACTGGATGGGCCGGCACGACGCCCTGGTGGCATAGTAGTGGGCTATCAGCAGATAAGACTCCACGTTGCCGGCGAACTCGCTTTGGGCATACTCCGAGGATCTCAGCGACTGAAAGGAGAGCATTGTTATGGTCATGCAACTAGTTCGAGCGATGCTACTCACCTGCGTTAGTTTGTGGAGAAAGTCCCGCAGGTTTTTCCAGACCACTTCGCTGGCCTGCTCTTCGCGCAGTGCAAAACAATCGGTGGCGATGCGGGCGTAGATGTTGAAGTTCGCCTCGATCGGCGGGGCCCCGTAGGTGAGGTACAGGTCCAGGGCCGTGGTGCAGTCGCCGTCGCGTATCAGCTGGGCGGCATACAGGGCCAGGTACTTCTGCAGGGCGGCGGTGCTGATCTGCTTCGCCTTCTCGAGGCAACGCTGCCATTGGCCCTGCTCGGCCAGCATGTCCATGGCGCTGACAATGTCTGCAACGAAATGCGTGTGAGGGGGTTGGGGAAAAGTACGCGACTCAGTGGCCATACCAATGTCGGCGAGCTGCTCGACGTTGCCCTCGTTCTTGAGGCGCGACTTCTGCTGCTGCTCCACGTAGGCCATCAGCTCGGGGTCGATCTCTTTGGCCAGGCGGCGGGCCTTCGACCATTGTTCGGCGCGTATGAACACGTCGACCGCCTCCTTGGGCATGTCGGCGGCGAGGTACAGCTGAGCGGCCGGGCCGATTTGCTTGATCTGCAGCAGGCGCGGCCCCAGCACGCTGGCCACTTCGCTGGCGTCCCTGTCCTCGAGGAACTGATTGCAGATCTCGGCGGCCCGCAGCAGCGCCCGCTCGACGGTGGTCGCGTCTTCGGCGTTCGTCGAGTCGATCTGCATCAGGCACTCGGCCGCCTTGCGGAACTCCTCGCGCTTGGCGAACTCGGCGGCCTTTTGGAGGTAAGCCCGTGAGTCATCGTGCCGCAACGCTCCGCTGCGACGTTGCTCTTGCGCTTGCAGACGCTTCAGGTCGTTCAGCGCGGACGGA
>JXPZ01008672.1:1311-16363 GCA_001014575.1 Themira minor
CGACGAGGACGACGAAGAGGAGGACGACGACGACGATGACTACTTGGATCGTCTGTTCGACGACATTCTCGGCGGTGAGCACTTTACCCCAACCCTGGCCCCTACACCGCACACCCCCCCTCACGACCAACAGCAATTTGAATCTGTTCCTTTCGTTTTGTTTTCCTTTGGTCTCGCGGTAATTAGATGAGGAGGACGACGATGACGAGGAGGATGATGTGGTGCGTCCCGTTGCTGCCGCCCAAAGCCCAGTCGCCTCGGCCCCGGCATCGCTGGCCGATGACATTGCCCCCGTGGGACAGACGGCCGTGCAGAGCGGCATCTCCGATGGCGTGGACCTGCCCAACGACAGTGCGGCGGCCTCGTCGATTGAGCCGATCGGCTCGGGCAATGCGGCCGAGGAGTTGGCAGCGGCCCCGTCCTCAGCGAACGCCGTGCAAAGTGAGCAGGGCGCCAGTGGCAACAACGAAGGTGAACAAAATGTTTTTTATGATGATGGTGATGATGATGTGCAGGAGCTTGGTGGGTTGGTGGCGGAGCAACAGCAAGTTAGTAATAGTTGGGGTGGCAAAGGTGACACAACACCGGCGGCAATCGCTCACATGCAACAACAACACACACACCAACACCTACAACAACACCTACAACAACACCTACACCAACAACAACAACAACACACACAAATTACACACGGTGGTAGCTCTAGCGTTAGTGATAATGTGCATGGTAGTTTTAACGGCGGTCAACAGCAACAATTGGCGCAGCTCGCCGGGCAGCGGCCATTAGGTCCCACGCCGAATGCACCGATTGGCGGCAATGTTGACGTTGATCAGAACAACGTTGACTACGCTGATGATGATGATGACCAAGATGATGATGATGATGTTTACGATAATTATGTTGATTATGATAATGATGATGATGATGATGAAAAGGTTGATGATGATGATATTGATGATGGAGTCGATGATATTGCAGGTGGCATAACCGGCGGTGAGGACGACGACGAGGAGACCGACGACGACGACGACGATGATGACGATGATATTATCGGTGACGATGTCATTGAAGCAAGACGCGAAGCACGTGAGTCCAAAAGCACAACTTCTAAGAAACACACAACAACAAATAAAGCCAAAAAATCAACAGCCACTGCTTTGAAAAGTAAAAAGGCTCTCAAGCAATAAAAAAAACAAAAACACACACACAGAAAAAAATTTACAAAATTTCGACAACAACCACAGGACAGACCAACAAACAAACAAACAATTAGTTAAAAGTATGAAAATAGAAAAATTCACAGAGTTTTGGTGCTAGCTAGTCAAGACCACAACACTTTATTGAAATCGTATCGTAGATGTACAAAAAAANTAGCTAGTCAAGACCACAATACTTTATCGAAATCGTATCGTAGATGTACAAAAAAATTGTTTGTAATTTCACAAATTTTCCAACAACAACAACAACAAATTGTTTCTTACAATAACGCATTGCTCATACTTTGCGTTATGTAACCCCAACACACTTACCGTAACGACCCCCTCTGACAGCGTACACTCCCCAAGCATTTGCACTTGCGATNTTTGACGGCGTACACTCCCCAAGCATTTGCACTTGCGATTCACAGATGCACAAAATTTTTAACGAACAACAACAACAAAAAGTTTGTAAGCTAATTTGATGTTAGATTTTCTTTGCAAAAAANCACACTGCACACGCACAAGCAAAACCAGCACCCACATGGGTAGCCTATTCATATATTCATTTTATGAATATGCTACGGAATTTTTCGTTATAACAAAATCACACAAAAAATTTACGAATTAAAAAAAGTAAAATTAAGAAAATCGTTTTAAANTTTTAAATAGAAAAAAAAATAGTCAGGTTTGGGGTATTCGGAAGGCACGATAACGTTGCCAAAATTTACATTGAAATAATTCAAAAATTGCATATAAAAAACAAGCGACGTTATGCGCCTTCAAGAGTACCTCAAAAATTTCACATTCAAAGTAAATTCCAACAAAAAAAATCCAAACAAATTCCTAAATTAAAAACTTAAATTCCAAAATTCATTTATTCGAAAATTTCTGAAATAATCACAAAAAAAACAGCAACAAAATTTACATGAAAAACCACTAAAGACGATTGAAATGCTTAGTTCGTAGTTATTTATTTATTTATTTAATTTATTTATCTATTTATTTATTTATTTAATTTTGTATTTATTTACTTTGTATTTGCTATACTTTGTAATTAATGAAAAATGAAAGAAAAAATTCTCAAAAAAAAACAAATTGAAACTATTTTTATATTTAATAAAACTGTATCGAATTGTGTAGTTGAAAATGTAGCTCATAAATGTGTTCGGCTTTTATTCTATTCACATCGACGATCGAGCTGTTCGTTCCGCAGCTTTCGTCACGCACTCTTTCTCACTTTCTCTTCTTCTCATTCACTCTCTGTCTCTCTCTCACACACTCTCCTTGCCACTGTCTTCACTCAACTTTCCTAGCAACTCGGAGTGTTCACTCTGAAAATCGACTTGCGGCATTTTCGAAACGTCGAGCGGCATGCCCGAGGGCTGGAATTGGCAAATCGTTGCCGCGCGAACGAAATTGGCTTGAATTGGTTTGAATTGGCTCACCCCTCAACGACCCCACTCGCTCGCGTTTTCTCTCTGTCTATCACTTCCGACTTTCTCATTTACTCTCCTTCCTGTCGTGCACTATCCGGACCTAACTGGGTGACGGGTGTTGGTTTTAGAATGGTTTTAGAATATCACTAAATGGTTGTGGCGTATCATTAAGCACCGAATCCGTAGACACTAACACATCATCAAGTCGCTAACCTCACACTCACATCCCCACTCACTTGCTCATTACTCGAAACGAAGACTGACAGTGGACATTCGGCATTGGCATTGTGTTTCGTGGCCTCATTGGAACAGCTACTACTGCATTAACTCACTCATCCGGCTTGCTCTGCTTTGCTTCAGTGTCATCGTGTCTCGCATTTTTGTCATCATCTGTACTTATACAATATATATATATATATACCTTTAATATGCTAACCGTAATGGGGGGTATTCATGAGGTAACGTCAATGAGGCCGCCAAGCGTAAGCCACTGGCGAAACGTATGCCCCATTAAACGCTGGTGCGCTTTTCCTGCATTTACCTTACGTCGTGAATACCACTCGCGTTGATAACAACAACATTTTGAATGCCTTTACGTAATTCGCTTCTGCATGCTTTTGTAGAGATGTCTACTAATATAGCCAATCAGTCTATAAAGCCACTTCAGGAATTTTCGAAAAATTGAATTCATGGAAATTGGCTCGAATTTGGGCGAAATGAGCATTTTCGAAAATATGTTCGAAAAAGTTTCGAAAGCATGTTCGAAAATAATTTCGAATTTTCGAAAACTTTTAATAATTGCAATATGATTTTCCTCTCGCAACGAGAAACGCCAACGCTGCTTCGAAAATCGTTTGTCCCCCTAGTAAATTTGCATGTTTTCCATAATTTTGTGTGGCCCATGGCATGCCATCGCATTTTCGCATTGTGATTGGACATGACGTGACATGTGATGCGTTGGGATGCATTGCGTTGCGTTGTGTTGACGTGACCCACTCAATCACACGAATTCGCCTGTTGTCGTTGCTTGTAGGTGACCTGAAGAACAACATCATCGACATGTCCAACGATGCGTTCCAAGAGCGTCACAACCACTTCATCGATGCGATTTTCGCACGCATCAACAACATTGTCTCGGACAATTACGATCCCTTCGTGATGCGTCTGAACGAGCGGGCCGCCGTGAAGAAGGCCAACCCATCGCTGCCGGCTGGCACCACGCCGCGCACCACCACCAGCACCAAAAAGCACACGACCAAAGGTCACGGCACCGGCAGCAGCCACACCAACACCGCTCCCAAGAAGAAGCTGTAAGCCCGCCATCGCCAAAGACCAAACGACAACATCACCTCACATTGTTTTACTTCCAGGAAGAACACCAAATCGGAGCCACGTGCCGAGTCCACGGGACGGGGCCACACCAAACTGCAACAGCAACTGCAGCAGCTGCAAATGCAGGAGAAGCTGAGGGCCGGCGAGCAGTTGAAGGAGAACGCCGCCAACGAGGCAGTGGAGCAGAAGGAGGTCGATGCCGCTGAGATGGCCGAGAAACGCACCGTTTTCGACAATGACACGGCCCCCAAATCGTCGGCCAAAAAGACCGCCAACAAAACGCACAAGCAACAATTGAAAAAGGGTGCCGCCACCACTGGCACTTCGAACAACAACAACAAACAACATAAGCTCAAGCAGGGGGACAATGGCGTGGACGGGGGTGCGGGCAAGGATGTGGANAGCAGGGGGACAACGGCGTGGACGGGGGTGCGGGCAAGGATGTGGAGCGTTTGCAAAAGGCCGAAGGTAGCCTATCCGGCTTGGCGTCACTGAAGCGTGTGGGCAACGTGAAAGTGGTCAGCGACCCGGAAGGCCGCAACTCGACCATCAAGGCGAAATTCACGCTGGGCCCGCTGATATTGCGCGTGGAGAAGTCGTTCAAGCGCGGCAACGTGCAGAGTGTGAAGAGCGCCACCGCACGCACCAACGAAATGATCGGCCGCATCAAGTTCAGCGTGGTGAACGATCGCGCCACCCTGATGTCCATCAAGGTGCAGCAGCCCAAGCAGGTGGAGGTGGAGAGCAAGGACAATCACGATCGCACGCGAGAGTTCGTGTGGCGGCGCACCCCGAAAATCGCCAAGCTGGTGAACGAGAAGTTGAAGTTGGCCGCCGAGTCGATTTTCACGCCGCAAGGAGTGGAAGTGGTGCGTCTGTGAGGGGGCGCTGACGCCATGCAGCCATTTAAGTGCATCACTTCATAGACACCCACACCCACAGCCACAGCACGAAGACGAAGAGGGGAAATGGAGTTGATAAGGCAATCCTCATTTAATATTAAGCTCTGAAGAGATTTGGTCAATCAATCCGCGAAGGTAGTCTGTGTCGCCTCTGAAGCATTCCATTTAATGAAATTTCCATTTATTTATACAATTACCTAATTTATTTATGTCTTAATTAATTAATTTATTTATTTATTTATTTATTGCAAATATATATTTATGCATTGAACTCGCTGACGGCCATCGCCGGCTCATTTAACATATTAACATAGCAAATTTGTGGCCCCGCTCTCAAATCAGTCGAAATAAACTCGCATGCAATTTCCATAAACAAACATTAAACGCATTATATAAATACACTCGTATTGACATTTACATTTTTATCGTTGCCGTGCTATCCGACCCGAAGGACTGGCCTTGTCTATCTTCGGCAAATTTGCCATTATAGACGTATTATTAACAGGGTCATTGCAGTTCACCAGCCAGCGCGCCGGCCGAGGAGCTGGGTAAACATACGTCTCACAGCCCCAGACGTATGGCCCCTCTCTCTGTCTCTCTGGGGGCCCATGCAAACACATACGTGCCCATGACGTTAATCCCCACGTCGGGCAGGGGGCCTGAGCGGAAAAAATTGCGGACAACGAGTATTTATGTAAAATGACGACGTCGGCTACGGCCCAATGCAAATAAAGACACTTGCCGCGAATGTGTGTGTGTATGTGAAACACCTGACTGAATGAAGTGATACCGGGACGGCTGTTGTTTATACGGTCTGACGGGAGGGCGGTTTAATGGAGGCATTTGCCAGAGCTTTGAGTCAGTTAAACTTGAGGTGACTTACAAGCCATCGAGCTAATTTGAGGAAAATCGCATGGCACTACATCNTGGGGTTTAAATTATGCGGCCCACAGTTGCACAAATTGAATACCGCTTTGTTTAAAGCATACTTTCAGGCTTTGCGATTTGNCGGGGTTTAAATTATACGGCCCACAGTTGCACATATTGAATACCGCTTCGTTTAAAGCATACTTTCAGGCTTTGCGATTTGCGTTTGCAGTGCTGTAAAACGTTTTAAGGTATTTACGCCAAATCCCAGAGCCATTTCAAGGTCTTTGTAAATTTCGGATTTATTTCGGCTTCCCTTTTTGGTGCTTTGCGCTGAATTATTATTTGGGTTTTTTCGTGTTGCAATGTATTTTAACGCTTTGACAAATTTTCATTATTTAACGATTTATATCCGTTTAGCCGAATGCAACTGCTGTCGCTTCAAAAGCGTACGCAAAATTGCAACTAAATTCACCGACAACGACAAACTAGAAAAACTGCGGTGTGAGGGAATACAAAAAGCGGCATGCAAATCCACGTATAAAAACTCAATGGCATTTGGCGAANAGGGGGGGGAAACAAAAAGCGGCATGCAAATCCACGTATAAAAACTCAATGGCATTTGGCGAATGCAAAGTGGGAATCGTTGTAACAAAAATTATGCTCGAAATAACAATCCACCCGGTCCGCCCAGCGAATGTGTCAAAACAATGGGATGCCGCGTTTTGTGCCAGGGCCTGGGCCGTGGGTCATGGGTATGCGGCAATATGGCTTAATTGTTTCCAAAAATTAATTTGCATCGTTTAAATAACGCAACACACACACACACCCACACACAATCAGATAAACAGACAGTGAAACAATTAATTTGGCGGGCCAAACGTAACGTTACATTGCAGCATTGCAAATGGCAAATGCCATGCGAAAATTGGGTGAACATTGCAGCAGCGCCCTGTGCACAGGGGACCGAGGCGACGATCCGATACAGATAGTGCTGGCGGCCGGGAAAAATTGAAATGACAATCGCCGGCCCGCGCTGTCGAGCGACGGCGTCGTTCGAGTGGCCGGCGAACAAACGCACCGCATGTTTCGCTTCGAGTGCCAACTGCAATGAAATAGCCCTTAACACTGAATATTTCTATGCACTCATACATTTTGTATTAATTTCGCACAGGAGTGTTGGGTGTTGGTGAGGGGGAGAAATTCGAAAAGCTTTCGAGAAGTGGCGATCGCAAATAGTGGGAAACTCATCAGTCTCAAGACGAGTTCCTGGGAAAGTGAAAGGGACCTCACCTTGACCCCCTGTTACACATTCAATTCGTTTATTGTNAGCCCCATTGCGCCACCGGTTGATAATTAGAGGAACTCACGCANAGCCCCATTGGGCCACCGGTTGATAATTAGAGGAACTCACGCAAACTTATTGCATTCGCCCGATAAGGCATGATTGAATATCGCCGCGAAAACTGTTAACAGGCACGCCTACAATGGGCCAATTTGTTGGTTATTTGATGGTGCCATAAAGAGGGGGCCTCTCCCGAAAATACCAATAATCTAGCGAGAAATCCTTTAAAGTGTCGTCAATAAAGTTAACACTAAACACGAGCATGTTATAGCCGAAATGCGTGCCAATGGCGTACATTTTGTCCTTCCCTCGCCGGAGCCCCCCTGGAAAGGCCATACTTTGTTGAGCCAATGCCTCCCCCATTGGGACGGCACGCCAACTCTATCATCCGGTTATCGTGCGTTGCAGCAAGCACAACATTCACTGAGACGGTGATAAGGCACGCACGGGCGCAACACCGGCCAAACACCTTCGACGGCAACTGCTTGGCCCGTGTCTTTTGGAAATTCGCCGCGCGCTGAGCGTTCGGTGTGGTGGCCCCCACGCCAACGACGCCGGTACATGCGCACCGCACACCAGTCAGCTGTTCTCAGCTCCGCTCCTCGGGCTCAGGACACACTGACCTAGGTTCACCTGTGCGACGCCGAGCCATGCAAGCCCCGAAGAAAACCGAAGAAACCGTAAGCACAGCGAGTTCGAGCACGCTCTCTCGCTCGCTCTCGTTGGTGTTGCCGAAGTGTTGCTTCTCATTTGTTGCGGCGAACGCGGCGAATTCGTCGAGTGTGGCGAACACATGCTGCTGGTGGACGGGGAGGGCGGGCAATGTTGCCGTCGTCGTGACTGACCCAGCATACGATGACTCGACTCGACTCGGAACATAAACGCTTCGGCACTCAACACAGACGGTATTGTGCGGAGTGTATTTTCGTAGTTGCCCGTCCTTCGTCGCCGTGGCACTCGTCGGAGCCGAATTCTCTGCTGTGCGTTGTTTTGACGTGATGTGCTGCCGCCAGACAGACAAACGGTCGCAATAGTGTAGTGTGTTCTGGCAGCGAACACGGACCGAACGCCACATCAGTGCCAGTGCGACAACGGTATACAGTGGATGCCAAGTGCGGATGACGAACGCAAAAAATACCAACAAAAAAAATTTACAAAAATTATTGTGTACGGTTTTAACGGTGCCGTACGTAACGTTACATTCAGTTTTAGTGTGCTTTTTGGGTACCCCGTGTAGTGCAGTGCAGTGCAGTGATTTGTTGACATCGTGCTAATCGGTTGCCGCTTGGCCGTTATTGGGCTCCCATGCAAATTGACAGGTAATCCATTCGCCGTTTGTTTGTTTTGAAAGCGAACCACTTTAGTGGCGATAAAAACGACCACTTTCGAAACGCAATAAACAATAAACGCAGCGCTGACGAAATGCCGCCGCTAGAACAGCCAATGTGTGACAAACAGATTATGCTTATGTTTATGAGTTTGTGGATGCAGTGTATTTTTAGTCCGCTCCCCCAAACAAATTAATGAATTCGTTTCGTTTTTCGATTCCACACACAACACATGTCAAACACCGTCGACCAACACCAAAACACGATGCCAAAGAAATGTCGGGCTTTGATCTTGACTCTCTGCGTTTTGCGCGTGAAGAATGCCCTTTTAAACGAACGCCACCTGAACACTCATCATCAAATATTGTGAATAGCAAATTTGTGGCTTTCACAAGTAATTCAATACCGGCCCACAAGAGCGCTGAATTCCGTATGCAGCAACTGATGTTTTGTTTTGAAAATACGTGGCGGCCGTGAAGATGTGAGTGCTTCTGTCAGCCCGGCCGCCGTGCCCGTGGCATGTCTCAATATCAACGTGTGAGCGTCTCCGAGGGGTTTGTGCTAATCCGCATGGCGAACAACAGCCTGGCTCTGTTACGTAGTGCGAACTTACTTTAATAGACCACACAGGGCGAAACCTGAAATTCCCAAAGAGTAGCANTTTACGAAAGGGCGAAACCTGAAATTCCCAAAGAGTAGCAAGAAATTCTAATTTGCCAATTTTCGTTCCGAAATTCCATTTCATTGCCTTCCTCGGCTTAACACACTCCGCCTAAGCAACAATGCCAATTATACGATGTCATTGTGAAAGCGTGTTTCCCGTTTGGCACTTGAAGCACTGGGGTTCCTAGGTGATCCATCACAGGCAATTGCCCTGACAGTCTGCCAGCCAGCCAGCCAGCCAGCCGGCCGGCCAATGGTCAGACATTATTGCTCCTCGATATGATGAAGCCCACTTATGTGGTACTCCATTTGTTAAACGTTGTTTTTGCAATGGCACCTTCCGCCCCGAACGTCAGTTCCGTTACAATTTGATACGCCACGGGTTTTGCACTATTTTTGCANACCGAACGTCAGTTCTGTTACAATTCGATACGCCACGGGTTTTGCACTATTTTTGCAATGTCACCTCAATGATATTTTAAATGGCACTCTCACGTTGAGAAATGAAAGCTATTAACTCGGGAAAGAATCAAACTGTGGCACTCTACTAGAAACGCGATAAATTGCCACGGGGCGAGAGGGAAGGAATGCCAACTACTTACCGTTGGTGGCCTTCGTGTATTTTTCAATATTTCATCTATTTGATTGACCGATGGCTGTAATATTTATGGTGGCCCAACGACAATGCACGGGATTGGCTGATGCCAAGGGTAACATTGACAATCAATCAGGAATTGACTAAAACAGAAAGTACTTAATGTTTTTTGTGTCGGAAATCATGGAAATGGATTTGAGTTTTGGCTTTTATTTGCCGGCGTGGTGGAGAGGCAAGGAGAAGGATTTGGGGAAAATTTTAAAAGCTTTTGCAATCAGGTCGAGTTTTTGGAACGCCAACAAAAAGGACCTTCGGATCTTAGTGAGGGTCCTGACGGATCCTTGGAGAGTCCTTTGCCTGGTACCCACTNCATGTCCTGTATCCTTGGAGAGTCCTTTGCCTGGTACCCACTGCGATTGCAACTCTGTGGCCCACCGCACCTTGGAAAGGAATTTCATTAGCCGAAATTCAGAGGCCTTCCAAAATGCCGGGCGATCGCCATATATTTCATATGTGTAATTACAATAACTCCGCTTTACAATGAATGCGAAAAGCCACATTTCAACGGCAAGGCAAACCGCAGTGTGTAAATAACCAGCGCTGCCACTCTCCATTGATTTCATTCGAAAGCCGCAAAACGTCACACTGCCGATACAAAGCCGCACATCCGAATGGGCACGCCAGGACGTGGGGGTGTTCGAGTGCGGGGGCACCGGAATTATATGGGGTTTCGCCCGAGAGCCGCACTTGACTCATTGACTCTTTTATTCATTGACTCTGATGCAAAAGGCTCAACGTACAATAACATAACATAACATGCCATAACGTAACGCAACGCAACGTAACGGAACGCAACGCATCACAGTGTTACGCTCCGTAGCGTACNTAACGGAACGCATCACAGTGTTACGCTCCGTAGCGTACTTGAATGTGTCGCATTGAAAGAAGAGCGAAGCCATCTTCCAGTTCAGCCGCACTTATGGGGCTCAAGAGCCCGCAGCAGCCGCACTCACTTATGAAGACATTTTGAAGCCTCGATGTCACCACAAAAGTTCATCATTGTCACACACAATTCAATGCTCTCGCTCGCCCTCCAAGCGGGGCTTCGTGCCGGCCGCACAGGCCAAGGCATTCATTCATTCCATGGCAAGTGCAGTACATTCAACGTATACTTAACTGTACGAGGCAATACAGTTGACAATGATGGCAAAAATGGGGATATATCTTTATATTTAACACAAGAGACACATAAAATGAAAATGCACATATGTCCTATACGTTTTTTGGTACAGAAATTACCATTTGGTTGGCTGCTCATGCCGTCATCATTATTTTTTTGTGTACACAATTTCATTTCGAATGGTTTTCAAAAGGCTTACCACCAGATTACAAGTGGTGGCGAGACGAGAGGCCCCCCCCCAAAACAAAACGACATTCAAGTGAAATAAAACGGCAATGCGAATTGAAATGAATTATGGCAAAACGCAATGCACGGGGCGCCACGGTGGCTGGGCCCCCAGTGAGGCCCTCATTGACTCAAAGAGTTACAACGCCAAAGAGGGTAACGGCTTCGAAGTTCCTTAGCTTCCCAGACAACTCATGAGCCCCTTTCGAGGCCTTTCGTCCATATCGGTCAAAGTTTGACGGCAATTCCGCTGTAAATTNCCTGCAAATTGACCTGCTTTCCTTGGATGGCCGCCGCNGCTGTAAATTGACCTGCTTTCCTTGGATGGCCGCCGCTCTAAAATGTTAATCTCAGTAATGGTTTCCATTATGCAGATTCTCACTTAAGCTGCATATGAAGTCCATAATTAAAGTGTTGCCGAAACGAGAACCATTCAATTCCACACTGATAACAATAACAGTTTGAAACGAACTTTTACGCATTTCACTTCTGTTCCAAACTATTACCATATATTAACACTGTCTGACGGGCTTCTTTTTTTTTCCGCTCTTTGCAGTTGGCACTTGGCCGGGACGACAACAACAACAACAACAACGCAAACCAGCGGGTTTTTGCCAATGCAACACAATTCATTTAAGCACATGTGCGAAATGCAAATGCACGGAAAAACGTTAAAAAATATTTGCTTTGCGATTCGTCGAAAGTTTCGCAATTAATTGAAAACGCCTTCGCCGCCGTGATTACGTGGCGTTTATTCATAGAGCCGTGCGGACGCACCACACACAAAAAAAACAAAAAATGCCAACTCATTCGCATTCAATTAAAACCGAACAACCCACACAGGTGATTTGCCGTAAAAACTCCACCAATATCGCAGTGAAGCCGCACGCTTAGTGAAAGGCGCTGAAAGTGCAATTTAATAAGACGCCAAATCGTTTGCGCCCCGCACCTGTACGCACCGAGGCGGCCGCAAGAGCCGTTACAACCGATCCGCAGCAATTGCAAATTACCAGTTGTCACGAAAGTCCACAAAAAAAACAACCGAAAATAACGAAGGCCAATCAAATTCATAACTAGGCTACGCCAAAAAGTAGACTTCCCTGCTAAGCGAGAAGACACACCGCCATTGCGAAGGGTGCGAATTCGTTTTAAATACACGTGCGACGTCATTTTTGTGAATCGCTACATTTCGGCCATAAATGTGTTAATTGTTTTCGCCGCCCTCACACCCTACGAAACCCACTGACGGCCACGTCGAAACGCTAAGTCAGCTCTGTAGTTGTTGTTGCCCAACAAATATTGATATTTCCATTTCGGGCACACCGACTATTTGGCCAGAAGGGGAGGGCGAAAAGTCATAAAAACGAAGCCCGACGANAACAACAATTCATCAGGGGGGAAACCTAAAAGTTTAAATATTGACTAGGACAGCGGTGTGGCCCTGCCACAACGAAACAAAAACAAATCCACGTAATCCATGTCCTCGGGGCAGAGATCCGCGCACTCAACAACGCCAACACCAACACCGCTCAACAATTCCGAAATTCCAAGCGTAATCGAAAAAAAGTGAAATCGAATTGCGGCCGACGGAGAAATTTGAAAATTGAATATTGATAATAAACAATCGGCGCGAAGAGAACATTTCAAACGGAGTGTCAGAAAAATAACGTTCCCAACACACGAAACTCTAAAAATAACATCCTAAAAGCCGGGCAAACTTCAAAGGCCTTTCGGACAGACACAACAGCCAGAAAGCCTTTCGCCTAACCAACGGGGCGTGTACGGTGACGCTTCGTTAGATTCGCTCGCAACCGTTTGGACGGCCCCAATCAAGCGGCCGAACCGAACCGGAGCACCAACGGCCCCGCTAACGTGCCACATCGACCGATAATCGAGCATCAAAGGAGAGCCGGCCGGCCAGCCATCAAGATGATTGCCTTCCTGACGTTATTCTTTTACATGACAAGTGAGTATTATGCGCTTTGCGTTGTCAATAAAACCAACAGCCACCACAATTTTCACAAACGCTCCAAGTGGGTTTCGGCTGGTCAGTCGGCAGGGCCCCCGAAAAGAACAATTAGAATTGAAATGGAATTTCGTTTGAGTTGATTTCCTTTTGACGATTCCCAAATGCCATTCGAGATGTCCAATCAACTGAGAGAGAGCGACAGCCTTTTTGTTGTTGGCCCCTTTGTGCGAGGGAATGCAGGAAATCTAGGTGGACCTCTCTAAGCCGTACCTGCACTGGTGGAAAACAACATTTTGGCAATTTTGAAATCCCTTTATGTGCTGGAGTTAAGTACTTCACGTACCCCCACCCCGGCGTGCGATGCCACGCGAATCATCATTGTCACAATAAGTTAAAAATCGTGTAGCTACACTTAACGTAACGCCATGTAACGTAGTGTAATGTACTGTAATGGTACGAAGCGAAACGAATCCGAGCGCAGCGGTAATGCAACCGCAGCCAAATGGCAGTACAATGAGACCAACGACACCGCAAATAAACTCGACACAGGACACACACATGCGAGGTGTACCGGAATTGTCAACTTTGTAGCCGATTTGGTAGTTCGCTGTTTGCTCGCTCATTCGTACGGTGGTTCGTTGGTGGCGACAGGCCCCGGTTGACATCTCATTATCTATTTGTCGGCAATGGGAAGGATGTGCTTTTGCCAGTGTTCGCTGCGCACACCGTTTTAAGGATTAAGTCGTTAGGCCGCCGTGTGTGTGTGTGTGTGTGAGGCCACCACAAAAAGGGGAGTCCGTGTTTGCCAATTGAATTTAATGAGAGATTTCTCGGGCATTTCTTGCTGTGTCGCTATGAGTAAGTGCAGTCACACAGTTACGAAAATTGTCAACACCACAAAACTAATGTTGTTTATTGTTGGCGAGTCGTTCTCCTGATCATTAGCCTCGTTGCGTCAGAGCAACTAATCGCCGGCCCCCGCCGTAATCGGCAATCAATCAGTTGTCAATGCCAATGTTGTAATTGATATCTATCTACGGCCCAGGTACCGGCGGGTGCACCCGATTTCGATTTGTTGTGAGCCCTGCCATGCCCGTGCGGCACGCTTTTATTGACGCCAAACACGATTACGCGAGCCGAAGTCGACTGGGGTTACAATACGGTTACATTTGTTAATAACGTTATCGACAACAACAACAAAAGTTGAACTAACTGAAAATCGATTAAATTTGCTGGCAGAACGATGATGATGACAATTTATGATTGCCCTACTCGGCCATAAAAGTTTGGGGAACTTTTTGCGTTGAGATTAGGCGACCGTTTCGTCGGCGTAGTCGGGTCGGTGTTGTTCATTTCGTTGGTGATAAATTAAAAGTGCGACTCTGGTGGAATCCATCACATTGTAAAATCACCCAAGAACTGCACAACAGACTAGAACAAAACGCGTCCGAATGGCGAGGGGAAACTTTAATAAAATTCTCGCTCGCCGGCCGGATGACATCAAAAAGTTGTGCTGTAAAATTAAATTACGCGAAATCTTATGGCCTATGATGGGAATGGCAAACAATTTCTGCTGTTGTTGTGTAGTAAGAAGTAACCAATAAAATTGTAGCGAAATAAAAGTAAACTGCATGAAATAAAATNGACGTCTTCATTCCGAAGCATCCCCTGGCGTATGCTATACAAAATGCGTTACCCTCGTTGATAGTTCGGGTACCCCCCAGCCCAGACAATCTGGGCTCATCGAAATCATTTCAAATACACTAGAAGAGATTCCCCAGATAAAGCGAGTCATGATTTATGCAAGACACACTCGCTCTCCGGGCGAGACGACAGTACGACAAAGTCGAACGAACGAGAATTGAGGTTGAGTCAAATCAATGTCGGGGAGATCTCTAAGTATCTGGCACTGCATTCCATTGATACGGCGGAGAAATGGTCACGAACCGCTAGAGCAAGACAAAAACGATGTAAGACCCTAGTCGGAAGTCCTCTACTGCCTGTCCGATAT